>JAHBCN010021445.1:0-14175 GCA_019359885.1 Listronotus oregonensis | reverse complement strand
GGTAGAGCCCATAAATTTTTTTCAAAATGTCATTCTTTTCGAGTTACAAGCCAATAAAGTTAAATTTTGCGCTAAAAATTTTTTTAGAACAATTTACATTGATTAGGGCCTCTAGAGGGCACTACTACATTGAAAATGTTTTTGTCTTTTTTTTTTGGAAAGCTACATTAGTTTTTAGTATGTTTTCTCAAAGACTGATGCAAGACCTTTAAAAAAGGCGCTCTTCATTTAACTCGCTAATTTATCGTAAATTTATTTTTCTCATTTTATTACCACCAGATACCAGGACAACAAGTAGAGAAAGTTGATTCGTATATCTACCTAGGTCAGGAAATAACAATGGGCAAAAACAACCAAGAATTTGAAATTGACCGTGAATACGCCTAGGATGGGCAGCGTATGGTAGATTGCTATATTTTTTTAACTCCAATCTTCCTCTGAAACTAAAAACTAGAATTTATATGGAATGGTCCTCCCAGTGACAACTTATGGTAGCAAAACATGGGCTTAACAAGAAAAATATTTAATAAGTTAAAGGTGCACCAAAGAGCCAAAGAGGGAAAATGCTAGGAATAACACTTAAAGATAAAAAAACCAAGGGGGATAAGACATAGAACTGGGTAGAGGATATAACAAACGAGTAGGTGTTTAAAAAAATGGAACTGGGCTGGACCAAGGAAGTTTAAAGGTGGGAAGCCCAATACTGAAAAACAAAATTGTCCAGGCGTGCAGGGCGGGGAATAGGGGTTGGCCCCGCGGAATTTGCGCAATGAATAGTAGGTCAGGGCCGGATTTCCATAATTCTTTGTTACTATCTATAAAATTAAACATCAAATGTCAAATTCCCAAATTCACTTTTTTTTTTTTCAAAAAAATTGTTGGTTATTAAAGGAAACTACTATAGAATATTTAAAAGTATTGTGTAATATTGGATTTTATATCATCTGATATAATAGGGAAAAAATGATGGCGCCACTTTACTGCCTTTTTTTTAAATGATCATTTTTTTGGAAGTTTTGTATTTTTACCAAAAATCTTTGTAAATGAATAAAAACACTTTTTTTTTAAAATAAATTTCAAACAATGTATGATAGTATTATGTACTTATCACTAATTTTGTAAAAAAAGAAGGGCAAGGTAGTGTAAATGAGTTTAATTAACTAAGATTCTGGTTGTCATTAAAAAGGAAAATGTTTATAACTGTTTTTGGGCTATATTTTCACTAATAACAAACATTCATGAGACAGAATAACAGGGTTTAAAAAAATGTTTAGTAACCTTTGGTACCTAAGTATCCATTGTAACAGTATCCGTTAAATATTATGTGTCTACAGAATGTCGAGTTAAAAAAGTTGATAATGCAAGATTAAGAAACCAAAAATCTAATTTTTTTTAAACAAAGGGTTTTTTCCAAAAAAATGCCCCTCTC
The DNA here is from genome assembly GCA_019359885.1 of Listronotus oregonensis. Lineage (NCBI taxonomy): Eukaryota > Metazoa > Arthropoda > Insecta > Coleoptera > Curculionidae > Listronotus > Listronotus oregonensis. The sequence goes on along the minus strand of JAHBCN010021445.1, from coordinate 12,746 downwards.
CGATTTTGAAAAAATTTTATACAGGGGGGACGCTGTTTAAAAAAATAAAAAAATTTTTTTGGCAACGTTTTTTCCCGAGGTCCATCATCAAAGTTGAAAATTAAACAACCTCATTTTCACTATATTTTCCCCTTTTTGTAAATTTTTGTTTTTACACAACGTGGCAGAAATTTTTTAAAAAGTTTTTAAAACCCCCTTTTTTTTTTTTATTTTCATCTTTTTTCCTTAAATTGCGAACTTTTTGTTAGAGGCGGCAATATTTGCTCAAAAAAAAAAAGGAAAAAAGGTTTAAAAAAACATAAAAACAAGTTTTAAAAGGTGTTTGGAAATATTTGTGCCAAAGTAAAAAAAAAAAAATTTTTAAAAAAAAATATTAAAAATTGTTTGATTTTAATTTTGATGATGAATTTTGAAAACGAAACATTCAATTTTTTTTTAAATTTGCAATCAGCATCCTAAAAAAAACCCCATATAAAAAATTTGGGGAAAATCGGAAAAACTTTGGGACAATTACCCCAAATAATACAGAAAAAGCAAAAAAAAAATTTTAAAAAAAATTGTACTTCCTTTCATTCAATTAGGGGACCTGTATATATTAAAATTTGCCTGGTTTTCCCCGTAATCAATAATTTTGATCCTTTAAAAAGGGACTAAATTATTAAATGAAATAAAATATCTAAATGTAAACCTTTTTTTTTTTAATCCCCCGAAATACACAAACATTTGGGGAAACATCTAAAAGATAGTTAAGATTCCCACTTTTTCACTAATACCTATAAATTTTCATTTTTATTTTCTAATTGATATATTATTATTTATTCGGCCCTAACGTTACGTCTTATAAGGCCCTAATTTAAATATAAAAAATACTTACCTAAAGTTAAAAAGACGGGTATGTTACCCTTGGATTTGCAAGACAAAACCATACAACCTCTAGTCATTTTGTTACGATATTATAAGTAACAAACAATAAACACAAAATTATAGTCACAATTTAATAAACACTAATCACTAAAATAAGAAGGTTTTTATCAACCCAAAAAACGTTACTCCGGCTCTCATAAAAGTATAATGTGTTGGGCTAACTTCACACTGATTTATCAGTGTGTAAGTAGGCAACACATTAAATTATTTCGTGGAATTTTGTTATTGCGCAAAATCGGCGGGGCCAACTCTGACAGTTATTTTCATACTGGGCTGGACATTTTTTGATCGAATGGGCCATAGCATTGGGCTCCCATACACCTTTAAACTTCCTTGGGCTGGACACGTTGCCCGAAACATGGACAACTGGAGCGGAAAAGTGACGAGATGGAGACCATGGGGGGAGAAAAGAGGAATCGGCAGACCACAGCAGAGATGGTATGATGACATTAAACTGACAGCCGGACTAAACTGGTATCAAGTGGCACAAAATAGGAATACTTGGAAGAATATGAGAGAGCCCTATATCCGGAGGATAGAAAATGGCTAAGAAGAAGAAGAAGATACCAGGTAATAGGCCTTTTCATCATGTGACAAGCGCAAGCGCAGTCGCCATGTTGAAATGGCGGCAATTCAAAAGTTTCGTACTGTTTTGATCGACAATGGCTGGAAATGCAGTATTATCTCCCAATTAAATCATTTTTTGGGAAAAAAATCGTTGATGGTGCTTCCACTAATTTATAATTCAGTTGAAACCAAATTGTACGCAATTAAAAAGTAGCTTAAATGTCATGGACGTCTATAAAAAGGAAAAAGAAGTGAGCTGATTGAGAGGTTAGGCATCATTACTTCTTTACTATACAAAAAGTATCTATAATTTTATTCTAATTAGGCCTACCACATATATACAATTGTTATATTGATTAAATTGTATTGTATTTAAATGATTTATAGCGTGTATCACTCTTACATACTCCATAACAACACCGCTACTTCGTTCCTTTTCGTACTGATATCATTATAATGATCGATTAAAAAAACCTATTTGCTAATTAAGGCACTTTTTTCTTTATTTTCGTATTTCTTTCCTTCAATAACTATACTTTCTTTAGTATTTTTTTATTTTAATTATGTGTTTACAGGCCCTTTTACATGCTTGTTTACAAAAAACAGTACGAAAAAAATGGCGGATACTGACGCATGCGCACAAAAAAATTGTGATGAAAAGGCCTATTGGCAAGTTAGCCATGAATTTCCTCTAGACGTTTACTATTTGTCGTAAGGAAAGTAGCAATCAAAGTATACTTAAGCTGTCAGTTTAACATAAAATGAATTCACTTTTTAAACTACATAACTAATTTACAAAAAACTTATAGCTATTTATGTATCATGGGCTAGATTTCGACCTGATGGGCATTATAGTCCAGTAAAGCCCGTGGTGCATACAATGCTTTATGTTTTCAATGACTAATTACATTATTTATTCGCAATATAAAAAATAAGTTGCACCTGTACCTGTATACGTAAGTAGATAATGACTGGTGTTAAGTTTGACTTTGATGTTTCTGTCAGTTAGTCAGTTGGCATTTTTTATTTAACGATTTGCTCAAAATGGAAGAAATTCCACAAAATATAAGAGAAAAGGCCATAAAAGCGACCGAAAATCTTTGCCGGTTAAATCAAGGCAACAGTATGATCGGGAGTATGACATATTTGGTATTTGGAAAGATGCGAACGCAATTCTTCAAATAACCGAAAACGTTTTAATGGCATATTTCCAGGAACTGGTAAGTTATTGATTTTATTTTAATACATATGTTTAACAAACTTTATTATTTTTTGTCGGAAAAATACAGTCCGAACTCTCTCTGGACCAAGTATTCCACCCTAAGGTCTACGTTGATGGTCTATGAAAATATAGACATTTCGCAATACCATCGTCTCATATCTTTTTTAAAAGTTAAGTCGATAGGATACGTCCCGAAGAAGTCTAAAATTTTGGAAGGAGAACAAATATTAAAATTTATTAAGAAGGCTCCTGATGATATCTACTTGGTACACAAAGTCATATTGGTAATGGGTGTTTTTGGAGGTTTAAGACGAGATGAGTTGGTCAAAATGACCATTGATGACATTGAAGATAGAGGAACAGTCTTGGTTATAAAGGTACCAGAAACTAAAACTTCAACTTCAAAAAGTTTTACTATCATTGAAGAAGATTTAGGCGCTTTAAATTTAATAAAAAAGTACACAACATTAAGACCAGCTGGAATAAAGGAGCGAAGATTCTTTCTTACCTATAGAAAGGGTCGATGTACAGTACAACCCATTGGAAAAAATACCATAGGAAGCGTCCCAACATTGATCGCAAAATTTTTAAAACTGGATAATGCAGAAGCTTACACCGGCCACTGTTTGCGCCGCACATCGTCAACTTTACTTGTTGAGGCAGGTGCTTCGTTTGAAACTCTAAAACAACATGGGAAATGGAAAAGCTCTTCAGTAGCTGAAGGATATATAGAAGAAAGTATTTCATCCAAAAACAAAGTAGCCAAAATGATTGCCAATTCAGTTAATTCCGAGGTTAATTCCGTATCGACTATTGAAAATTCTTTAATGGACTGTTCTTCTATACAAAATAGCGTTAGTGCTACCACCGCTGCTACCATCACAAAAAACACCGACCATTCTATAGTGGGATCAGCTACATTTTCCGGGACATTTCAAAATTGTAATTTTTATTTTGGAAATAAAGTTTAATTTTTAGTATTGTTTAAATAAAAAAATATTTTTTGTATAAACTTGATCTTTATTGTGAGAGAAATAAAATTGGATAAGCAATAAAATTTCCATATTAGCGCATTAGAGCATTATAAGCGGGCATTATCATAATGCCCGCTTATAATGCCCTAGGTGTGATAGCAGGTATTATTGCTATCATAACATATTCCGTTTCTAAGGTATTATAGATCAATAATAGATAGGTAAAACATAAAAATATTAATGGCTAATCATCAGTATTTAAATATCGAATATTGTGGTATACATTTTTGTTATGGAAAAGCAAATAAAAATGCAGAGTTGGCCAGAAAATATTATATAAAGAATTATCCAGGAAGAAATATCCTTCATACTCAAACATTTTCCAGAGTGCACAGGAAGCTTGCGGAATATGGTTCCTTCAAAAGTTATAATGGAAATCGTGGAAGATGCTAGAACTGTGCAACAAGAAGAAAGAGTGCTTAAAATTATTGAAGATAATCCAGGTACTAGTACCAGAAAAATTGGGAATGAAATAGGGCTCTGTCAGGCTAGTTTATGGAAGGTACTAAGAGAAGAACAACCTGTCCGTTTAATTCGCAAAAGGTGCAGTCTCTTTTTGAAGATGATCGGCCCAGGCGGTTGGAAATGTGCAATCAGATCCTAGCTAAGAATGAACACGATAATCGACTAATTAGCCGCATATTATTCACTAACGAAGCTGGTTTTACGCGTGATGGCTTAACAAATATACATAACATCCACAGATATGCTTACGAGAACCTAAACAATGTGATAGAAATGAAACATCAGCGTAGATATTCACTGAATGTGTGGGCAGGGATAATAGAAGATTACCTTATTGGTCCTCATTTCTTCGATGGCTCATTAACTGGTGACGTTTACCTAGATTTTACCCAAAATCGTCTCCCATTGTATCTGGAAGATGTACTATTGCAAATAAGGGCTAACATGTGGTTGCCCCAAGACGGAGCTCCGCCCCACTTTAGTATACGTGTACGGCAGTATTTGAATGCAGCGTATCCTGAGCGATGGATAGGACGAAATGGACCATTGGCATGTGCAGCAAGGTCACCAGACCTTAATTCTATGGACTTTTTTTCTGGGGTCATTTGAAGCAATTGGTTTACGATACTGCAGTCATTAACGGACGATAATCAAAAGTGCCAAATTATTAAAGAAACACCGGGAATTTTTCATCGAGTAAGACGACATTTTTTAAAGAGTATAACGAAATTTATTGAAGAAAATGGGAATATTTTGAGAACCATTTTTAATTTTAAAAGGCCAATTACGTCTAAACGGTTGGATTTAGCGAGTTAAATAAGGAGCACCTTTTTTGAAGGCCTTGTATCAGGCCTTACGAAAACAAACTTAAAACTAGAGTAGTTTTTAAAACTAAAAAATATGATAAAAAACAATTTTCAATGTGGGTAATGTGCTTTCTAGCGGCACACATTCAATGTGAATTTTACTAAAATAATAAAGCGCAATCGACTCGGTTTACGTTTTAAATATTAGTGAAATCGGTTTTTCCGTAAGCAAATAATTTAAAAAACAAAAAATAAAAATTGAACTTTGTCGGCTTGTAACTCGAAAACAAATAACATTTTGAAAAAAATTATATGAGGTTTTACCATTATTTTCTTATGTAAAATCTCCCTCTTAAGTTTCGTGATCGATTTTTGAATCACCCTGTATATATGAAAATAAGAGTTGTTAAATGTACCATGTGGCAGGAATTTTTTGCTAGAAGCCTTTTAGAAAAATGTATCTAAACAGAATCGAGATATGCTCTATCTCAGAAAGGTCTATAAGCGTATTGGCATTGTCTTCTACAGCACGAAGCCTCCTTAGAAAAATGTTTGTGAAATCACAGAAGACTATGTCCCAACGATTTGCTCATAAAAGGGTGGACATTCTTTCCTGCGTTAAGGTACATTTCCACCGGAATCGGCAACCCTTGATAAATATGGAAGCGTCTATATGCAGTATGTTTTGTCACGAGTAGGAGATACAAAATCTCCTGTTTCTTGGGGTCATCGTGCCGAGGTAGTGTACTCAGCGCGTGGTTTTCCCAGTAAGCAAGTGTTTTGTTAATTATATGTAGTTAAGGTACCTCAACAAAAGCAAAAATGTTAGGAAACCCAAACATATTTAGGCAACATATTTTAAAAGCATTCATCCATTTATGTTTCACTGTATTTGTAAGCAGCACAGACATTTTGTATAAACATGTATGACTAGCGAGATCAAAATACATAAAAGGTCATGGTTTCCAAGTTAACTATAAAGAAAATTAAATTATTTTTAGGATAAATTTGTTCGTTATTTTTAATTTTAACAAATTTTCCCGAGACGAGTGAAGTTCTTCCAACTAATTTTATTCAAAGCTCAGCGCGGCGTGGTTGCATGTTTTAATTTTGTATAATTTTTACTTCAAAGAGATTTTTATTTAATTTTTACTAAAACTTGTTAAGCTTGTAGGTAGCTTATACGTGGGTAACGATAAAAACATAAAAGAAAGTCAGTTCATGGTATACAGAGTGTGAAATTGAATTTTAAATGCTGCATAACTAATTGTTCAAAAAGTTATGATTTCGGTAGTGGAGACCCACAGTGGCATAATACGAGGTAGAATGTTCCAAAGATCACTATACTCAGCTTTACCGAATTTCCTTTTTTTTTAATAAAAGGCTTATAAAATTTGGAAAAGATTGTCGAAGCCCTATTTTGGATTTTTTTTAATTCTGCCCAATTTGAAAAAGTGGAAATTTAAATTTTAAGTCCTTGGGTTAAACATAATTTTACTCGATATTTTGGCATGAATGTCGTTTCTCGGGGGGTTTCGGGGTCACCAATCACAAATAAATTTAAAAAACTCTAAATCCAAAATGGCGGATCCCGAAAGGCGGGTATCAAAATAGAAAAACAGTTAAAATACGGGGAATTTGGATGAAACATGTTACTCAGGGGTTTTCGTGGTCACTAATCTTCTATCTACCTTTATATTAAAAAAAATCTTGATTAGAAAAAAACTAGAACTATTTTAAATTTTAACTATAATTAAAAGTCTATACATCGCGTAGATTTTACCAAAATTTTATTACTTTAAATGTATAAATAAAATTATTTTAAATTATTAAATTTTCAAGTTAAAAAATTTAAAAAAATAATAATTGGATGCTTCCTGTATATTTAAAATATATATTTCAATAAACTACTTAACTATATATACCCTTGGCCAATTTTTTGTTTTTTTTTACATACGTAACTAAAGTTGCTACAATGATTTAATTTTTTTTTTTAAATGTAATGTGCAACCTTTTTGGTAATACTGTATATTTTTTAATATGCTATAACCAACTACCTTCTAATATATATTTTTTATTTTTCTTCTAAATATTGTATATAGATAAACATTTATACCTAGCACATTCTCTGTGTTTTTTAATTTTGATAGGCGCCATTTTGGATCTGCCATCTTGGATTAGTCATTCTGGATTTCAAAATTTTTGAATTTTAATCTCAGATTCATGATAAATAACCACAAGAACCCCTGAGTAAAATGTTTTATTCATATTCCCCGAATTTAAAGTGTTTTTCCATTTTAATACCCAGATGTTTTCAAATTTTGATATTATATTCGTGATTGGTGACTCCGAAAACCCCCGAGTAACAATTTTTAGGCCAAAATATTGAGTAAAAATAGATTCTACTCAAAGACTCTAAATTTAAGTTGCCAAATTTTTTAACTGGGGCGGAAAAAAATTATCTCCGACAATCTTTCACAAATTTCATGAGCTTTTTATTAAAAAAATATCAGTAAAGTGAGCGTTCTGTAGCCATTTTTGAAACAGTCTAACTCGTATTATGCCACTGTGGGGCGTTAGGAAGGCTAAATGGAACTCTTAAAATCAGAAGTATTTTATTTTATTTAAATCAGTAAAAAAATATTTTCCTTGTAAATAAATCAATTTTTTAAAATATCCTTGTAAACAAAATTTTCTATGGATCGAATATAAATTACTAAGTTTAGAGAACTTATTCCTTTCGTGCACAAAATTTCTTGCAAGACTTGCAAGAAACGGTAATTAAAACAGGAAAGGAGGAAAATCCTGCGAACTCCTGGACTCGACATTTTCGCCCAAGAACTTTTAACTACAATGACAATTTATTCCTGTACACCCAGAAGTTTTTCAGCATATAGTCTTCAGCTGGATACAAGTTCATACCGGGTGCGCCTAATAATTATTATTAAAAAATATATTCATGGCCAATATACCCTTAAATTTTAAAGGATAACTTTTAATATATTATGGTTGTGATAATACAATACCTATTTATACACACAGAATCCAAAGACACACAGTTACTAAATATCTTTTAAAACAATTTCATACGCATGTAGGATTAGAACTTAAAATCAATATATTTAAAAACTCTTATATAAAAACATTTAATATTTGAAATATTTTTGTTTTTGTTTTTTAATTGTTATTTTGTTTTTGTTTTATTTTTTCTTGTTTTGCCCTTTGTGTTTCCCTTTTGTTTATTTTTTTTTTTTGTATGGCTCTTGTAATAGTTTTTTGGCTTTTTTTTTCAACTGTTATGTTTTCCATAATTAATACACGCCTAATAAAGACAACCGAAAACATATTTTAAATCAAAAAATTAAATCATCTCTTTTAAACTTTCGATCCATTGCCAAAAAGACTAAGTCGAAATCTGTTTCCTTATTCCTTTTTACATCTAAACAAATTTTTACCTGTGAAAGAAAAACTTAGCTCTTTGCTAAACAATATGCTGCCCATTCTATCCTTAATCCTTTTCTTTGTCTACCACTGGCGTAGGTAAGGGGTGGGGTAAGGGGGGCCACCAGTAAAGTTTAAAAAATATTTTAAAATCTGCAATATGCTTCAAAACAAATAAAAAACTAAAATAATTAAAATACCTAAATTATTGGTTTCTTCCATAACTTTTTTGAAATGAAATGTTTATTTCTTCTTGCAATCATATTGTTACAAGATGACCAATATAAATAGTTCATGGTAGCACCCTTGAAAATTTTTCCAGTATTATTCCCGTATTTTATAAGGCGTAGTTTAAGAATAATCTGGATGATGTTTCTGGACTATTACAGAACATTAAGAATAGTATATATGTCATAGTCAAAGGTCGATATGCAGTCTCTTCACGGAAAACTGGTTTATCCTAGGTTTAAAAGCCTTGGGGTAACCCGAAAAATTTTTTTTTCCTTTTACTAAAATTTTTAAATAAACCTAGAATCCCCAACTTTTCAGTCAAACCTCGAAAGTAAAATAATTGTTTCGGGGGCCCGTGATTCAAAACGACTGGCAGACTCGGGCAAACGCTCTGTACTTGTAACACTTTAATTAAGTTTATCTTGCGGGTTTGTTTGGTTAGCTTTTTTTGTTTGGTTACTTGTGGTTAATTGAAATGTAAAAGATCGGACGTATTGTGCAGTTCTAAAAGACATAATGTCTCACCATGTCTGAATACAAACTTTTTTTTTTAATTTTAACTATGACAATATACCAACGATAAACTTTAAATTAAAAAAAATCGTTTTATTATTTAAATTTTAAAAACCCCGACTTCTAATCCTAATTAAAAATTTACTGGTAAAACCCCCCATTTCATTAAATTGAGTTTTTAGTTTGCCCAAAATTAGTTTCTCTTAGGTTTGACAAAAAAACTTTAGTCAGAGGCCGAAAAAAAATTTTTTGTTTGGGCTTTAACTAAGACTTCAAGTCAGACCTGAGGATTGACTAGTAAAACCTAGGAACGCCGGAGCTTCGAGGATTGACTATAACATATATAAGGACCGCGGTCGACCGTAGTTAGTAAGTTAAGTAATAGTTGTGATAGAGTTAGAATTTGAGTTAGTTAAATATTGTAAAGTAGTGAATAAAGTGTTGTTATGTTGTACAGAGTGTTTGAATTGTCCGACCTACGTACTGAAACTTAGTAAATCGTAACATTGGTTTTAGAATTGAGCTATACAATTGGATATATAGTGGGATATACAACATTGTAAAATAAAAATATGTGCATAGAACAAAATAGAAAAAAATTCTGGATGTGACTGTGAATTGAGTGGTCGTAGTTTGTTAGAGACGTTTCTATAAATTTTTAAAGTTCTAGGATATTCTTTTTGTAAAATGGCAATATTTTTAGGTTTTTTTTATTAGTTTATGTTTTTAAATATTAGTAGTCCCTATTTTACATACGATAAATTATTATACGCCATCAACTAGACAGCAAACAGCAATTTAAGAAATTAAAAAAAAATAAGCTAAATTATAAACTGAACAGGATTTTCTAATACAAAGGGCTGATGAAACGGAGGTTAAAAGGCAACAGAAACAGGAGGAAATACTGAAATATTTGCAGGACATGGAGGCTAAAAGGCAAAAAGAAACAAGAACAGGACCTGCTTCAGAAAATTTTAGAGAATCAAAATAATAAAAGACAAAATAAAAAACAAGAAGAACAGAACCGGCTACAAAAAATTCTAGAACATTAAAATAAAAGAAGGCTAAAAGAAAATCAAAAAGAACACGATCATAGGCAAAAGGAGCAAAAACACATGCATTTATTTTGCGGTATTTAAATCCCATTTTACAAACAACTCTATGGAGGGTGGCACGGCTAATATTTATATTGGTTTGCTTCGTCCTTTTTTTCATTTATCCAAGGTAGGAAAATCCTTTTATAAAGACAATATATTTTCCTTTTTTTGGGGTCCGATCCTATTGTCTATGGTGACATTGAAAAACTACTTTTTTTTTTTTTTAAAATTCTTCACTAATAATAATATCCGTTATCGATGATTTTAGTTTTTAAAAGTAGACAATTTTTTTTAAACTTCTTGTTTAATTAGACCTCTACTGATTAAAGTTTTAAATTTTTACAACCTGTTTTCATCAAATGAAAGATTTCCCAAAAGTTTATTCTCGTAAAACAACTTTTTCAAAGCACGTAAAAACGGTTTTTAACACTGCCACTAAAATACAGGGTGGCCGTCCATTTTTGCCCATTTTGATCGCGAATAACTTTTAAAAATAAAGATATCAAAATGCGGTTTTCGCAAATATACTTATTTTTTTTTTAAAGTTTATTCTCGTATTTTTTCCATTTTTATGTGACATTCCATTAGCTCAAAAACAAAAAAGGGATTTTCCTAAGAGGACAACTTTGTTATTTTAAATGGAACACCCTGTATATGTTTCAATATTTTTAAAATTTAATCTTTCCCCCCCTTTAAAAAATGTAATACAAGTATGGTTATCTTAAAAAAAAAAGCATTTATTGACCTCCAAAGAATTGACTGTATGTCGAATAGGAATATTATTTTAAAAAAGGTTTTTTTAAAAAAAGCCTGTGGAAACAAATTTCTGTTTCCATAACGCAACAACCTCATTGTCAGCCATTGTTGGTCATTTTGACAATTATTTTAATTAGAAGCGCAAAAAGTTCTCGTTAAGCGAAAAAGGAAATGTTTTTTAAAAATTTTCCGAAACCAACCAGAAAAAAGGGAAACCCCGCGAAGATTTAGAAACATGTTTAATAAAGCTCCCCCCACAAAAAATTCATTTAAAATCTGGTACAGAAATTCTGGGTACAGGATCTTTAGCCCGTAAAAAGAAAATTGAAACAAAAAATTTTCTAAAAAAACGTTACAAATTCTGGAAAAACTCAGGAAGATCCAACATTGTCAACAAAAAAAATCTCAAGTTCAGTCCATTTCCAAAACTACAGTACAAGAAATCATAAAAAAAAATTAAATTAAAGCCATACAAAATGCAAATGTTACAAGAAATAAAAGAAACTGATTTTACAAAGGGTGGAATTTTCCCGAGAATTCAAAATTTAGAAGGAAAAAACTTTTTTTGGGTAGACTAATAATGTCGACGAACCAATTTACCTCAAGGAAAAGTAAATAAGCATAACTGCAGGTTTTGGGCAACAGAAAATCCTCAAAATATAACGAACACGTTAAGTTCGCCAAAGTCACAGTCTGGTGTGGAGTAAAGAAAAAAAAATTTTTGGGATTTTTTTTTCATGAACCAACTGTAACCTCTTGGCTTACGTTGATATGCTGGGGAAAATTTTTTTCCCCAATTGCAAGAAGAAAACTATTGAATTTCGTCTATTTTCAACAAGATGGGCTACACCCATTATGCCTTAAAAAATTACTGACCAACGTTTTTGAAACCTGGTTGGAAGAGGAGGGGCCCATTTCCTGGCCACCTGTTCCCCCATTTGACTGTTCCAGTTTTTTTTTTTGGGGATATGTGAAAAAAAGGTGTTTATCCCTTCCCCAAAATTTAAGCAATTAAAAATTAAATCCGAAACATAATAAAAAATACTCCCCAAGAATTTTTAGTCAATAGTTTTTTAAAAAATTTTTTTAATTTAAATAAGTGCGTCGAAGTCGGCGGAAGGCATTTTCAACATTTACAGTGTTTTTTAAAAAAAAAAAATAACCTTATTGTAACTATTATTTTTGAATAACCTAAACCTTTTTGGGATCCTTTTTTTGTAACATATGAAGCAAATTTTAATTGTTAAATAATATTTTGGTCGACATGCAGTCAATTTTTCGAAGGTCAATAAATGTTGTTTTTTTTGATAACCATAGCTTGTGTTACATTTTTAAAGGGGAAAGATTAAATTTTGAAAATATAGAAACATATACAGGGGGGTTTCCCTTTAAAATAACATAGTTGTCCTGTAATGGAAAATCGGCCCCTTTTTTTTTTGAGCTAATGGGGAAGTCACAATAAAATCGTGAAGGTACGAGAATAAACTTTAAAGAAATATAAGGATCTGAAAAACCCCCATCTTGATACCTTTTTTGTTCCAAAAATTTTTTCGATTAAAATGGGTCAAAATATGGCCGGCCACCCTGTATTAGCCAAAATATTTATATGCCTAATGGTTAATGGATTCAGAAAAGGGCCTTGAAAAAGACAGACACGATTTGTAATATGTGATGTTAAAGATGACGTAAG
>JAHBCN010021444.1:0-14141 GCA_019359885.1 Listronotus oregonensis | reverse complement strand
AAAAAAACTAAATAAACGAAAGTACAAAATAATTAGGAAAAAAAAAGTTTGTGTTACGGGGGATAGAAAGTTCAATTATCAATTATGACTAATTAATGGAAATTAGAATAAAATTAAAATAAAAATTAAGGGAAAAGATATCTTTGGGCAGGGTTAAATCAATCAATTTTAATGAGTTTTTAAGGTAATAAAATAATTGGATCATTTATTAATTTTACAATCTTTTTGTTATTTTAAAAAAAAAAAATTGAAATTTTTTTTTTTTTTACAAATTGGGGCCCCCCGTAGAATATTTCTTCCCGTCCCCCCCTAGACATCAAACCCCGCTGCAGCAGTAAATTTTTTTATCCGAAAAAAAAAAATGTTTTTATTTTCTTTTACTAATATTTAAAGGGAAAGGGGTAAACCTATAAAATAATCAAAAAAGTAACAATAAAAATTTATGTCGGCTCAAAGGTCCTAATTTTTGACCATGTTTTCAACAGTTTTGACCCACAAAAATTATCTATTACCCCGATATCTTTTAAATTTTGGGAACATCCTTCCGATAATGCTATAAAGAGAAACAGCTTAAAATTTCAGCCTAAGGTGTGGTTCCTTCCACGCGGTCATCGCATACGACTAACAAAAGCGACGGGGGCATGCGGCCGCCGTTTAATCAGGGGTTTTCCCCAAAGGAGCATCAAATTGGATAAAAAATTTTAAAAGCGTAAAGGGAATAATCTTTGGTATAAGTCGTGATGTATGGTCTAGCAATATATTTATTGTTAGAAAAAAAAGAGGATGACGAAATACTATTACAATTACCAAAAATTTGAAACATAAAAACCCCCATATCCAATATTTCAGCAAAGACGCGATGAGGGTTGTTATACTACATTAATAAATCGACATCAGCAACCGGATGAAGTAAAATTTAAAAAATTTTTTTGGAAAAAAATAAAAGACAGTTTAGTTTTATTCTTGACTTAATAAAAGACGAAAAAATCCGACCCATACAACAGATTGGGGAATATAAAACCCCGGGGGAAAAATTAGCCATTGTTTAAAAGGGTAAATCTGTAAAGGGTGTCCCAAATTCGAGTCTTATCATTAGGCCCCTTGGAAATTTAAAAAGAGAAGAGGTCGATTAAAAAAAAGGGGCAAAGTTGCGCAACGATTAATCAAATGCCTCCTTAGAACTTTAAAAATTTCGAATAAAATATTTTGGGAAAAAAAAACTTTAATTCGCTTTTTTCTTTTAAATTTTTTTTTTTGTTTTTTATTTGAATGGATGTAACAAAATAACTTTTACATTTCCTTTTTTTTTTTCTGTTCTACAAGATAGTGTTATTAGATTTACACACGGACGTTTTCTCTCTGAGCTGCCATCATCAACTGTTCTTTTTTAAAATGGCCCCCCGGTTTTTTTTTATTATGTTTTTTGGGGTTATTAAGTTCCCAAAACCAATAATGTATTGCACTTTTTTAAAAAAAATTTATATTAATGGCAATTTTTATGGAAACCATATATTAGGGGTCACCCCAATATATTTTTGGCAGGATTTTGGGAAAACATTAAACTGATTTTTTTTGAATGAGTGCGAAACATCATTGGATTTAGGATCTTAAAAGCTCTTAAAAACTAATTAAAAAAACCCTTTTCCCCATTTTAAAAAAAAGTTTTAATTTCCCCAAAAAATTAAAAAAAAAAACCCGGGCATTCCACACAAAACAAATAAAAAAAAATCAGTCCCGACACGACTGCGGCTACACTGCTTCTTCAGCAGTCCCCTCGCATCAATCGCAGTCGTTGACAGCGGACGCATACGACGGCCGCTCCGGGGGAAAAACCAGGCACTTTTAAAAAAATTTGTAGGAAAACCGGGTAGTGCGTTAGCCGCATGCGGGGGGCCCCCTGGGGAAACATACCTTTAATCGGTGAATAACTTTTTTTTAATTAAGAAAAAGTTTTTTAAAAAAAAAGTTTTTTTGATAATCACGTTTAATGATTCGTTACGCTCCGACTACCTGATTAGTGACCAGAGCTGTCGGAAATTGAATTAAAATAGTTGAAAAATCGTATGTAATTACTTTTCAGTAATTGGATTACTTTAATTCAATTACTTTGCGGAAATGACAATTATATTAGGATTATCAATTTATGGGATAATGTAATCGTAATTGGTAATTGATTTTTACGAATCCCAAGTAATTCAATTACTTAGAAAGTAATTTAATTACTTATAAAGTAATTGAATTACTTAGAAATTAATTTATTTACCTAATAAATAATTAAATTACTACGAAAAATTCAATTACCTTTCTGTATGGATCGGAATTTTGGCCAGCCAGAAAGAGCATCTTGAAACAAAAAGCGGCCCCGAACCAAGCATTTTCGATTAATGCTTACCACCACCGTTTTTATACTTTTTTTGTGGAAAAATCTGTTGATGTTCGGCGTAGGATAAAAAGATTTTTTTATTTTGAAGTTATTTAATGTTAAACTTGCCGAGAAAGCAGTTTGAATAGTGTGACGTGCATGTATGATGCATTTAGTATAAATATTTTATTTGCTTAGTGTATCGTGTTTAGTATGTGTGGTAATTTAAATAGAGAAATTGATAAAATATTCAATTACCCAGTTTTAATTGATATTTGAATTATTTTTAACAAACATGCTAGTAATTGGTAATCGTAATTTACTACTACTTAAAAGAGTAATTGGTAATTGTAATTGAGTTACTTTTTTATAATAATTGCTACAGCTCTGTTAGTGATGGTGTGCGGATGCTGACGTTTTTGACAATACCTTCATAAATATTTAATATTTCACTTTTTTCTTTTTACAGTATATTTTGAACATATTATGCATTCAAAATATGAAAAAAAGATTTATTAAAAAATTCTAAAGGTATCTCTCCCCTTAAGTTGTTAACAAAATAATTTAATTACAGTAAAAAAGCGTGGGTTGCTTGATATTAAATGTAACCATTATTTTATTGGTGGCTATTGTAAAAAAAAATAAAAAATTACATACCTGAAAAAGTAAATGTAAATTAACAAACATTCCCAGAGAATTACATTTCAAAAATCCTTCTTTATCTGTAAACTAAGTCCAAAAAACATATTGCTTTCTGACAAAATACAACTTTAAATGTTGTAACGTTTTCCCCCACAGAACCTTAAAAAACTTTGGTTGGGATTACAGAAAAGATAAACTTGATAAAGTGGGAATGATCCGGAAGAGTGACCCTGTAGGACAAAGGCGCCACCGTATGACAAGGCCTATAACGCCCCTCGAGAACGGGCAAGAAAAGGGGAGAATTCGGTAAAAGATGGGTATAAAGTTTCACATGAATATAATGAGTAATTGGCATTATATTTTATCTACAACTATGTGAAAATATTTTTTGAAAAATTTTTCCAGTTGGAAAAAGGGGTTAAAGAGTTAACATCCCAAAATACTTTCATTTTTTCTTCACTTTTTAAGAGGGCTAAGTGGCGCCCCAAACTATGAATCAAGAACAAGACAATAATTTAGTTAATGTTTTGAGAAATCAACCATTTAAATCTGTAGTTACAGCAAAAACGGAAAGCTTTCTCAGCATCGGTTAAACGGCACGCCGAAGAATAAGGCAAATATCCAATTGCGCTGCCACCCGGCGCCAAAAACGTTTTTAAAAATGAAATAAAGAACAACGCATTGGATTTGCTGTACAATTTTACTTGAAACCTCCGTTTTTTTTGGGAAAAAAATATTCACCGATGAAAAAGTGTTTAATCGTGCTACATTGGGATACTTAGGGTATATAGGCCTTAAGGAACACGATTTAATGAAAATATATCGAAAAGACAAAAGTAGGGGCACAAGCTTGATGTATGTTTTTACCCAAAAGGGAAAGGGTTCATTGCGGAGGAACAGTGTCCCAAAGTAATGGGACACAAAGAACAGCAGATTTTGGGCAAATAATTTTAAACTTGTTTTCCGAAAGTTAATAAAACAAGATAAGGGTGTTAAACTTTTAATTTTGCTTTGTTTTTTTTAATTTTTTCCAAATGAATAGGGGAAAAAAGGGATCTGGGGTTTTCTAAGGCGAAAATTTAAATTTGTCCACGCTTTTTGTTGTACTAGAGGGCGCCAGTAGGGTCCTAATTTTTTAAATGTCATAACTTTTTTTAGGCTAAGAATATTGACCTTTTATTAAAAAATAAGTTACTATATCCATTTGCATCAAAAAGTTTACTTTATTAAAGTCCTAGGGAAAAGCGTTTCGAGATAAACGCACTTTAATGGATCTTGCAAATTTTTATGGAAAATAAATTTTATCCAATTGTTCAAACCGATATGGAGTTCAAAACGCCGATCAAAGGTTTTCGGAAAAAAATCGCCCCCCAACCCCCAAAATCACCCTCAAAGGCACTGGGGATTTGGGGACTTTGAGGGTATTTTGGGGGGTTGAGGCGTTTTTGGGGTTTTTTGCCCTGGGAAAACCTTTGATCAGCGTTTTAACTATCACTATGCAAAGTTTAAAAACAATTGGATAAAATTTATTTCCAAAAAAAAAATTCAAGATTCTTTAAGTGCGTTTATCTCGAGAACGGCTGGTCCTAGAGACTTAAATAAAGTATAATTTTTGATGCAGATGGATTTATAGTAACTTATTTTTTTAAAAACAGGTTTATTCGCCTTAAAAAAATTGATATTTAAAACAAGTGAGGTAGGCGTAGCTGGCGCCCCTAGTAGCAAAATCAAAAGCGTGGACGAATTTAAATTTTCGCCTCAAAAACCCCCAGATCCCAAATTTTCTACCGCTAGGTCATTTGGTTAAAGAATTATTAAGAAAAAACGAAAGGAAAATTAAAAGGTTAACACCCTGTATCTTTTTTATTAACTTTAGATAAGGGTTTACGTAAATTGCATTATTTTGACTAAGGAATTGTTGTGTTTTGTTCCCATTACTTTTGGGACACCCGTATATATAGATCTACTACAGAATATCAGCTTTCCTTTGTACTGGGTAAATTTCCGGACAGAAATTTTATCTTCCCTAAGATAAGTGTCCCGTTATACGGCCCGGAAGTCGGGTGAATGGATGGAAGAGCAGTGTATCAGGATTTTACCGTGGCCCGCACGAAGTCCGGATTAAGATGTTATGAAAAATGTTTCGGGCTTATTAGTTAAAAAAATAAATAGGGAAAATGACCTTAGGCCGCAAAATGTATACAAGCTTAAGGATAAAATTTTATAGGCGTGGAATGAGTTACGAGGAAATCCGGACTACGCGCGGGCTTTGGTCCATTCGATGCCTGGAAGGATAAACCCGGTCTTAGAAAAAAACCGGGTCGCAATAAAATATTAAATTTGTTTGGAAGGATATCTAAGTTTGTTTAAATTTATTAAATTGTTAACTTATTTATTAAGTTGTCAGTTTTTATAAAATATAAATATTTTTTTACCTTTTGCTTTATTTATAGTAATTAAAAGTAAAACACAGTAAAAAAGAGCGATTTACAAAAATGGCAAAAAAGTCAAAAAATTTTCCTTGACAGGGTGATCAGTTAAGGGTAGCGAGCGGCCATATCTCATAAGATATTGGTCGTATAGATTTAAAAAAAAAAAATAATGATAAAAGTCCCCAAAGAAAATTGCTGGAAATTATTTTCGAGTTTGCCCGTCCCAGAGGGCTAACAAAACACCAAGTGGGAAAAATGAGATTTTTGAATTTTGTCTAATGAAAGTATATCGATTATATCATTTTTATATTTACTGACCATTTCCAAATTTTTTTAAAAACGTTTTGTTCTATCTATCAAGTATAGCGGTGGGGAGAAGTTCAATTGTTTTTTTAAACAAAAAAAAATTTCTCCTGTTTTTTTTGACCGTTTTTAAAAGAAATTTAAAATTCATAGAAAGAGCATAATTTGCACTACAAAACGCTTATTTGGTTTTAAATTTTTTGACTTTTGATTCGCCGCTAGATGGCTTTAACTGAAATGATAGCAAATTTTATTTTTTCGAAAAAAAAAACAAATGTAATGGTAATTAATTTTTATATTTTAAAAATTTTCCTTTTTTTTGAACCGGTTGATATTGACCAAAATATAATTTTATTACTTTAAAAAAATGGCACGCCCCTGTTTTTTATCAAAATAAAAATCAGTTTTGTAATCTCTTATTAGTTGCTAAAAAAAAAAAACCTCTTGACTTTTTGTCGTTAGACAAACGGTTTTGGATTGAAAAAAAAAAAAGGTTTACAATGATAATTATAAAGTTCAAAATTATTTTTAAATATTACATCTCACAATAATAAAATTATTACCTATTTTTTTTATCATTAATAATTACTTAATTAGCAGGGAATGCATTAGTTCATAATTTATTAATACTGAGAAGACATGATAGTCCGAATTCAAAACGCCATAAATATTATAGCAAGAGGGAAATTGGGGGCAGCTGTAAACCCCACCCAGAAGAGATTAACCAGTGCATTCAAAATAATGGAAACATTTTGAACATTTTTTTAAAGTTCTGTGTTCTTGTTTTTAGTGTTATTGCCCCTTGCTTTTTTGGGAAAGTTTTTTAAGATTTTTTCCAAAAATATGTAAATTAGATGTTTCAGTAGGCGCCCATGAAAAACAAATCTTTTTTTTTTCAACCCAAAAAACCCCCGTTTGTCTAACGAAAAAAAGTCAAGAGGTTCTTTTGTTAGCAACTAATAAGAAATTACAAAACTGATTTTTATTTTGAAAAAAAACAGTGGCGTGCCATTTTTTAATGTAAAAAATTATATTTTGGGCAATATCAACGGTTCAAAAAAGGTAGATAATAAATTTTTTTTATTAAATTTAAAGAAATTTATCCTCTTTTAAAATATATAAAAATTAATATACCATTAATTTGTTTTTCGAAAAACTCAAAAATTTACTACCATTTCAGTTAACGCCATCTAGCGGCGACAGCAAAAATTAAAAATTCAAACCAAATAAGCGTTTTTTAGTGCAAATTATGCTTTTTCATATGAGCCTGTTTTCTAAAATCGGTCAAAAGAAACGGGCGAAATCTTGGTTTGTTTAAAAAAAAAAATTGAACTCCCCCCCCCCGCTTTATTTTGATAGATAGAACAAAACGTTTTAGAAAAAAATGTTGGGAAATGGTCCGTAAATATGAAAATGATATCATCGATATACTTTCATTAGACAAAATTCCATAAAAATCTCATTTTTCTACTTGGTGTTGGTTGTTACGCCCTCTAGCGGACGTTTGACAAACTCGAAAATAATTTCCAGCAACAACAACAAAAGCTTAACTGATCACCCTGTACATCCAAATTAATTTTTAAAAATTGAATATTAAAAAAAATTTTTAAAATAAATCTATATTATGGGAAAAAGGGTAACGTCACAAACATAACCTATAATTGCGGACAAATAGTAAAAACTGAGCACTCTTGAGTAGACGGGTGAAGATCGCCACTAATGCAGATCCCTTACTATAAGTTCCACGAATTATAATTTCTAAAAATAGAAATTTCTCTGTAATTTTCTTATCACAAACGCACATTCACAATTTAAACTAATTTAAGCAAATCATTTTTCCAGATCCATATCAAATGTTCGGCCCCACCAGCAGTCGTTTAGCGAGTTCAGGTAAGCCAATCTTAATCGAAATAAAATTGCGGATTTTAAGAAAGAAATTACACATTTTTACAGGCAAATCACCCATTTCTGTGGTGAAATTACCCTTCGTTTGCGGGTAGTAATTAAGGGAGATTTTTGGAATTAGTGATTAAGTAATCTGAATCGGAAAAACAACATGGGAAGGTTTTATGATTTCGAAAACGCTAAGGTGAAATTAAGGGAGCGATAATTGAGGTTACATTTACTTATTAAAAAAAAAACTCGGTAAGAATATGGACTTCACCGCAGTTGTCTGAAAACCGATTTATATTAGAAAATTTTGCTTAAATTTAACTATAATTTCAATAAATTAACATTAAGGAAAGGGGGTAACGTTAATTCGTGCAAAAAAGGCAAGGTATTGCAGTTAAAATCTATTTTTAAAACTAATGCTACATTCAAGTATAACATTCGGAATGTTAAATTTTTTATGAAGAAATATTAAAAAATACGGGAATGGGAGCAATTATTTGGAAGCGTCTCGAAAATAGTAGAATTGCGGTGCCCCTTAGAACTTAAGTGCTGGCTAATTTAAAATTAAAAAAAAAAGATTTTTCTTAAGATAATTCCTTTTCCCCCTAACGCTGGAAGGGTTGAACAATTTTCACTTTTGGAAATCTGAAGTAAAAACGATTTTTGGAAAAAAAAAAAAAAAGGGTAATTTGTTACGTTAAATTAAAAAAAATATAAACAAATTTGAAAAAAATCCTAAATATGTATAGAAAAGTGTTTAAAATTTTAAAATTTGGAGTAAAACGTTCATAAGCGAGTTTTATCGGGTGAACTTACCGGTGGAGCTTTGTTAGTTTTGCTCCGATCACACATTCAAATTTTTACAAAATATTTTTTAAAGGTTTTCCATTCAAAAAATTAAAATTTAAAAAAAGTAAAAAAAAGCTTTAAAGGTTGCCCCCCTTCCTAAATTATTGATATAAAAGGGTTTTTTTTTTTAAATTTTTTTTTTATACATTGTAATAAGATACCAGAGTGTGTAAGCCATCCTGATAACTTTTGTTATATTTGCGGTAAACTTACTGTTAAAGATCAACGTATAGTTTAACACCATTAATTGCCATAATAATAAAAGAAGAAAAACTTATTTTCAATATTTTGATTCTTCACTACAAAATTTGAAAAAAAACCCGTTTTTTTAAAAAAAGGGGGTATTAGTTTATTAACAGGGGGAAAAAAGGGGGATCTCGCCATCCCCCGTTGCACTTTCAATGATATAAAAACCCAAAAAAGATTATACGTATCAGATTGTTATTTCTGCCAAACTTGTAAAGAAGGTATGAATCAATAATCTAGACACACTGTGAACTATTCCACAATCTGCTCAAAGACCTAGTTCACACAGTGATAATTCGCCTGTTCCTCAGCCTCTAGTAAACATCGATAAAATGACTGAAGAAAATGTATCTTAGGGCTTATTTTATAACTAAAAATAATCCTAATGACCTGGTATGTGATTTGGATGTAACCACACCGGTGAATGTAAATGAGAAATTTTTAAAAAAAAGGGAACGAAAACTAACCAAAACTAACAACTTTGGTGCATCCTGGTTAAAACTAATAATTTTGGTTTTTTTGGGGGGGTTTGTTCTCGTTCAGTTTTCTTTTTATTTTTCACATTTACCGATGAATATACATAATAACCACTTTTTGACATTAACCGCACACAAAAAAAATATATATATATATATATATATATATATATATATATATATATATATATATATATATATATATATATATATATATATATATATATATATATATATATATATATATATATATATATATATATATAAATATTTTATATTTTTTTTTTTTTTTCCCCCTGCAGGGTATGCTGTACACTCCTTGGTTTTCAAAGGTATTTTGTCTTTCGGGTTGCCTAGTATGTTGTGGATTGTTGTTTGAGGTTTGTAGTTTGTGCATATGTCATGTTTTCGGGGGAAATTCTTCCGATTACGTCTGTTAACCTTTAATGATAAAAAGTTGCTTTTGGTTTAGATGTATTTTCCCTTTCCCCCTTTTTTCTGTTGTATTTGAATTTTTTTAAAGCTTTTCAAATGTTGTGTTCCTTGTAGTTTTTTTTTTCTTAGGGCTGTGGTAATTTTGTTAAGTTCTTCTTGCCGGGGTTTTTGGGATTGGTTAGACGTATGGATCTGGTGATGGGGGTATTGGCGACTGACTGTAGCTGTGATGGATGGGGGGGAATCGGCATTTAGATATCTGTTCGTGTGGGGGTTTTTTTTTAAACTGTGTAATAAAATTTGGTTTTTTTTTTATAAGGAGATCGAGGAATGGTAGACTCCTGTTTTCTTCGACTTTAGTGTAAACTGGATGCGAGGGTGGATCTTATTCAGTTTTTTCTAGGAAGTGGTCCAGATTTGTTCTTCCATGTGGGCCCAAAAGATGAATATGTCATCGATTTAGCGTTTCCACAGAGGGGGTTTTTTGGGGCGGTTTTCTTAAGGGTTTTGTCTAAAAAAAATTTCATAAATAAGTTGGCAATGACTGGTGATATTGAGGAACCCATAGGTGCGCCATCCATTTGCCGGTAGTAATGGTCATCGTAGGAGAAATATGGTTTTTTAAAACAGTGTTTTTATAGTTGATGACATGGTGTGGAAAATCTTCATTCATGGCAATCTGGTCTAAGGCCTCATCGACAGGTATGCTTGGATATAGAGATTTGATGTCCAGACTGGCAAAAGGCCTTTTTTTTGTAGTTCTATTTCCTGGGGAAAAAAAGGTAAAAAAAGGGGGCCCGAGTTTTTTAAAAAAGGGGAAAAAGCAGTTTCGCTCGCTGGTTGCATGATTTGGGCCAGGTATTTTTCAAGTTTTTGGGTGGGTGAATCAACTGCACTCACTATGGGTCTAATCGGTGCTCCTTCTTTATGTATTTTTTTTGGGAAAAACCCTAGAGTTTGGGGGATCTGCTGGATTTTTCTCGTGGAATAATGCGTTTTTTTTTTTTCACTGCCAAGGGGTTTTTTTTCTTGATCTTTTCTTTTTTTTTTTTTTCGAGATATGTTGTTGGGTCCCTAGCAACTTGTTTGTATGTGCTATCCTGAAGGATTTCGTCATCTTGTTTTTTTTTTTTTGGGTGTTCATAACAACTGTTATGTTTCCTTTATCTGCTGGAAGTATGGTGATGCCCGGGGGGTTTTTTTTGAGGTTGTTCAGGGCTTCTATTTCTGATCTCTTTATATTGGGTCTTGGTGGTTTGTTGGTTTTGAGGACGCGGGCTACTTCTTGTCTTATTATTTCGGCTTCTTCTTTTTTATTTTTGGTGTAGTGTTGTTTTTAATTTTTTTAAAAAAGTTCTCATTTGGCATTTCTTTGGAGTAATTTGTTTTAAAAAACCCCTTTCTTAGGACTTTTTTTTTTATCCTCGGAGAGGTGATAGTTTGAAATGTTATGCACCCCCCTTTTCGATATCAAATTGGGGTTTTTGGTTTTTTGGATGCGTCTTGTTTTGTAGCCAAAAATTTTTTTTTTTTTCTTCTCAGTTTTCTGGTCTGTGTGGGTTTTCCCCTTCTCCATGATGATTTTTTTTTTTTTAAAAAACCAACTGAGATGTTGGCGAAACGTGGGGAAAAACTATCTACTGACAAACGGATTAAAAACCCGGGGAAAAAACAAATGTACATTCTACCATCCGTGAAAACCTACGTTACAACAAATTTTTATATATATATATATATATATATATATATATATATATATATATATATAAAATATATATATATATATATATATATATATATATATATATATATATATATATATATATATATATATATATATATATATATATATATCCCGTGTTCAAAATTAAGTCGGGGCTATTTTAACTATTTTATTATAAAAAAATGAAGTAAGGTTAAATTAGCAAAGTTGTTTTAATTTTTACGCGGGGTTACAATAACGATAAAAAAAAAAAAAATGAACATTAGTTTTACAAGTTATTCAAAAATTTTACTTTTTTAAATGCCCCCCGTATTTGTTATTTACATTTTTTTTTCAAAAAAGAGAAATAGCTGAGTTATTTTAATTTAAATTTATTTTTTCATGAGTGAACGCAGGCACCCGGGGGAAAATTTTTTTAAAACCATTCTTTGAACAAATTATCATAGTAAGGGTATGAAAGAAATCAAATTTAAAAAAAAAAAGCCATAATGGGAAAAATTTTTTGTCAAATGTTTTTAAAATTTTTTGGGGAAAGAATAAAGTACGTGGTTACAGTTTTTTTTTTTAATAATAACACATAACTAAATAACATTAATAAAATATGCTTATAATATTGCGTATTCTAATAAAATAACAATTAAATTAAATGTTAGAAAACACCTTCCTCTGCTCAATGCACTTTTGGGTACACTTTAAAACTCTTCTCGTAGCCTTTGAAATTGTATTGCCATTGATGCTATAAATGACGTTCCTAATAGCCTCTTGAAGTTCGTTAACTTCTTTATATTGTATTTTGTAAACCTGGTTTTTAAGAAAACCCTTAAAAAGAAATCAAGAGGGTCTATGTCTGGAGAACGTGGCGGCCAGAATACTGGTCCTCGTGTAGCCAACCAACGATGTTGAAATAGTTCGCTCAACAAATCAGCAACGTTTGCTGACAGTCGGCTATATTGACATTATCCAAAAAATCCTCCAACACATTTCTTAATAAATTTAGATATCGTTCGCCTGTTAAAGATCCTTCATAAAAGACGGGTCCAACAATTTTTGATCCAATGAGGTCGCACTATATGTTTAAGCTAAAACGCCTTTGTGGATTGGAAGGATTGTGGCGCAGGAAATTTTCACTGCTTCAATAATGTTGGTTTTTTTGGTTAAAAATACCTTTATTACTTAGATTAGCCTCATCGCTCCAAATAATTAATCGTAAACAGTTTGGATTTTCTATAGCAGCATTTACAAACCACTGGCTAAAGTTTATACGCCTTTTGTAATCACCTGGCAACAAAGTTTGTGTAGGTCTGTATTTGTAGGGTACATAATTATGTTTTTATAAAATTTTATAAATGGTTTCTAAGTATAGATTAAGATCTCGCTTTCAGTCTCTTGTGAAATTTTCACAATAAACTTCAAAACATGCCAAAACATTAATTTCTGTTTGTTGATTAATTATAAAGGTTTTTTTTTTTCTACCCTTGACAAAAACATTTTCGTTTGATCGAAAGTTTCGATAAAATACTTAAAAATATTTTTGGCATATTTCTTTCTGGAAATAGTTCCATGTATCGCTCTAAAGCCCGATGCGAATTTTTTTGACAAATTATGTAGCATTCTATCATATCACATTTCTCCAAATGAGTAAACATTTTAAACAATAGCAGCATAAATAAACAGTTGCCTTATATTTTATTAGTTGTCATATTATCTTTTTTTCCTTTTATTTCTGTCATAGCATACTATCATAATTTGTACAAAGAATGCGATTTTAAGAATTCCATGGCGGCCTGCGACCAGTTATGGAAAAATACATTTAAATTGAAATAGCTCTGCTATTTCTCATTTTAGGATTTTTTTAAAGTAATTGTATCTAAAATTACATTCTCTATTGAATAGATGTTACAAATACAGGGTGTTGCATTTAAAGAAAGTATATTTTTGTGAATAGCTCGTAAATCTGATGTTCATTTGGTTTTTATTATCGTCATTTTAATCAGCGTTAAAATGTACATAACTTTGCTAATTTAACCTAACTTGTATATTTTATAATAAAAAAAAGTTAGCAATAGTGCCGACTTAATTTTGAACACGGTGTATATACATGCCAAATTAAAAAAAAAACATATTTTAGCACAGGAAAAACGCTGTGTCTGCTTTCATTGACACCCCATATATAAAAAAAAACATTATAGCCAAAATTATTACGTGGGTACCCAAAATCGTTTTGCGAACCGAGAAAGTCCAGCTACATTAGTAATTTTCTTTTAATGAAATATAATAACTATTTTAGCTCTTAATATCAATACAAGCAGTTATTAATAATAACCAAGTGTGCCGAGCGAGAATATGCAAAGCAGGCGTGTCTAAATCACCGGCGCCGGAACGTAACATGCGTCGGTTTCCTTCCGCCGTCGGCGCATTTACAAGCGAAACGACGCAAATTTGAATTTCTAATGACACGGCGACCGAAACACCGGGCCGAATTATGCAAAAATCCCGTCGTATCGCTGAAAAAAATCACTCGCGACCGACATTTTGTTTTGTTACTGTAATTAGCGAAAATTGACGGGACATTATTCAAAAATGAGGTGTCCCTGATAAATGGGGAGCGACATTAGCGACACGATCGTTATTACTGGGATAACGAATGGCGACTTGGCACGGAAACGGGTTTGATTTTTGCGTCATAAAAATTATAATAATAATAATGTGGCGACCCTGTTCCAAAGCCTATAATACCTTGTTTTAATAAAGAAATTATGTTGACGGTGGGAAAAGGAATT
>JAHBCN010021443.1:0-14092 GCA_019359885.1 Listronotus oregonensis | reverse complement strand
TACTATTTCAACAATGGATTTGTCGATATGGAGTACCAAGAGAAATACATACTGATCAAGGTAGAAACTTTGAGTCCGATCTTTTCAAGAACCTCTGTAATCTCCTGGGTATCCATAAAACCAGAACTACACCCCTTCATCCCCAGTCAGATGGAATGGTCGAAAGATTTAACAGAACTCTTGATAACTACCTGAAAATTAAGGTAAATGACCAACAAAGTAACTGGGACAACTGTATACAGCCGTTTTTACTAGCCTATCGCTCCGCAGTTCACGAAACAACTGGAACGTCACCTGCAAAAGTCATTTTTGGAGCGGAGTTATGCCTTCCAATTGATTTACTAACTGGACGACCTTCTACCAATGAAAAACCAGCAGAAGATTATGTTAGTCAACTCAGTAAACAGCTGCAAGAAATACACGAAGGGGTTCGCAATAAGCTACAAAAAGAAAGTGACCGTATGAAGTCCCGCTATGACTTGAAAGCTAATCATAAGGGATTCATTGTCGGTGAAAAGGTTTGGTTATACAATCCAAGAAGAACCAAGGGGCGTTCACCGAAACTGCAGAAGTCATGGGAGGGACCATATAAAGTAGTAACCCGGCTTAATGATCTGGTGTACCGAATTCAGAAGAGCCCACAGGCGAAGATGAAAGTTGTACATCTAGAACGGCTGTGTCGCTATCAAGATCGAGAAGATACTTGATCGAGACGATCAAAACTTGGGAGGGGGCAATGTTACAGACTTTAGTTAGTGTTTAGTTATTAGAAATATAAAAGGTTAGAATTATTTTATTTAGGTTAATAATTTATTTAAAATAGGTTACCTTAGTTTTTTTCCCTT
Organism: Listronotus oregonensis; assembly: GCA_019359885.1. Lineage (NCBI taxonomy): Eukaryota > Metazoa > Arthropoda > Insecta > Coleoptera > Curculionidae > Listronotus > Listronotus oregonensis. The sequence continues at coordinate 13,247 of JAHBCN010021443.1, read as the reverse complement.
TTTCGACGGTCATTGCGGATTATCCTGAGGGCGCTGGAGACATCCTTTTTACACTTTTCTTACATCCTGTAGTAAAAGAATCCTTCCAGCTAATTCTAGACTTTTCCAGACTTTTCCATTCTTTTCCACTTCACTATAAAAAGCGCGAGGAAAATCCGCACGGGCCAGTTTTAGTTTTGATTCCGACGAGTTAAGAAGTTGACAGACAGTTAAAGGTTAAACAGTTGTCATTATTACGTTACGTTAAAGTGTTACTATAGAAACGTTTGTAAACCAGATATCTAATAAAAAGGTGTAAAACCAGGATCCGTGTTTTTATACGGGGTGTCACGGAACATGATATGAATGATTCTACATAATCCAGATGATGAATCAAGGCGCCGAAACCGTGAAATATAATTTTAGCCTCATTTTGAATTGTTGTACGTCTTAAACAAATTAGTTTTTGGTAAATGATCTTTAAATTTCAATATGTTATTTGTGAGATTAACAGAAACTATCCTAAAATGGAACATTTTTTCGAACTGTATTCCAAAACTTGCGATGCTAGATCTTCGTGATTTTTTAAATGTGATTCTTGAGAAAACCTTTATATAATATATATATATATATATATATATATATATATATATATATATATATATATATATATATATATATATATATATATATATATTGAAAAGATAAACATTTAGAACTATTTTAATTATAATAAATATGTCATAGGAATGTTATAATTGGGAATAAAGGTAAAACATACCATATCTAAGGGCTAAAATGAGTCATTAAAAAGTAAATTAAAGTGAAAAAAAGTCAAATTTCAATATAAATAAGGACTCAATAAAGAATAACACAGTTACAAAACATAAAAGTTATGTATCTTACAAAATACCAAATTTCACCTCGTAAGCTCGTAGAATCCAAAGTTTTTGTTATGGACAATTTTAAAAGAGAAATAACTCTCAAAACTAAGCATAAAGAAAAGGTCTATTATATAGGATAACTTTGGAGAATAAAATGTACAAGAATGTACTAAGTGTTTTAAAAATAAGGGCCAAAATATAAACAAATAGCAATGTATATGACACAGCCAAATAAGTTGATTGATTTTTGGAATTAAAATTAAGTTAAGCTAGGTATAAATGTACAAATTAGGATAAGAATAGTATTTGTTAATAGTTTAGGATAAGGTAACCCCAAGAAAAGGGGGATAAAAACAATTATAAACAATTTAAAACCAAGTGAATATAGTGAAGTGACACGTCAGGATAGTGGTCAAAATTGCCTAGTAAAAATAAGTAAAAAAAATAGCCAAATCCGGCAAGAACGTTAGTGACATGAACATTCTATAGAATGACAAAAAAATTAAACCAGAATATAAACACAGAAACTATAAAAACTTTAAATAATGTGCATGTGTATAAAACAAACATTTACCAAGGGTCAAAAATCAAATTTATATGGTTAAATTAGAATTTTAAGATATAGGATTAGTATTAAATAGTGTGTAAAATTAGGCTAATTTAGATTATAGTACATATAAAGTGATCCAAACAAAGATTTATTAGTAAAATAATAATTTATCAAAATTATTTAATCAAAAGTCTATGACACCATGTCATAAAAATTTAAATAATAAGAAAGGGTTTTTGTGGAACAAAGTGAAATGGATATCAATAGATAGAGCATAAAATTATCTTTAATTCAAGGGGGGTAAGAGTATCTCAAAATATACCATAAAATTATAATCAAAGGCAAAAGTAAAAAATTATATAATTTTATTGACATAGGTAGCCATTTTGATGATCTAAAAATAGCTCGGGGGAATACAAATAATGTAGAATTTACGAGAAAATTTTCAACTGTTTTCCACAACCTATATAAACTCACTACCCCTGAAAACAATGCTTTTTGTTAAATTTAGTTGCTAAAGAAACTCTCGCTCCCCCAGGTCCATAAAACAATTGAAAACATCATCATAGCCAATACCCAAAAGGGGACGTGCAGATTTATATGAAGTATAACCTTCATAGTTTTTCGTTTTAAAGTAAAGTATAGAGTAAATAAGTGAATTAAATTAAAGTATAATATAAAATAAGAAAGTTTACCTCCAAGAAGCAGCCGTATTGTTCCACACAAAAAGCCCAAATAACATCAAAACAAATAAACACCGGAACAACATCTATTTTTGTAATCACCAAGTGGAAGACGCCGATAAGTGAAATTGCACCAATTGGTACAGCACAACCAGGTCTTGAATATTCAGTAAATCATTGTTTGGATAGATACTTCACACTAGTTAAGCAGAAATTTTATATCCTTTTGTCAACAGTCACGACTGTTGAAACATAACCAAGATCGGATCACAAGGTAACTTAGAATAGAAATTATTAGTGAAATACATTGCCGCTAGGAGTTTTAAGACAGATCCGCATTATAAAAATTTAAATGATTTTGGACATTTCAATAATATAAAATTAAATGGTATAAAATTAGGCAGTAATAGTAAATAGCGAATTGTTTAACAAAGAAATATAATATTAAGTTCTAAGTTTTTCTCGAAAACAACAGGATATTATTTGGTCATTTTTTTTGTTATTTAAAATTTTATTTATTGTCAAATATAAGAGTTAATTTTAAATCAATATATTGACTTTCATTTATATACGTTCATAAGACCTTTATACAATCTGAAGCCACCTGAGAAGGAGTATCCAGTCGGAATAATTAAGAAATAAAAAGATAGAATTGTGTTCCACAAATAAAAAAATTTGCACGTGGTAAACCGCGCAAAGGCCAGTTTTGTGTTGAGTCATTAACCTTCACCAAAAGTATAAATATATTTAAACTAATTATTAATTTTAATAATATATAAAATAAAAAACACAAAGCTAGCCTACACACGCTCGACAACGACGTCGAGAAAAGCGCGTACCGTCGCAATATATATATATATATATATATATATATATATATATATATATATATATATATATATATATATATATATATATATATATATGTATTATTCAGCATTTTCAAGAGATATTTTTCACTGTGAGTTCAAATCAAGACGCAGCTGTGTTTGGCATGCAAACATGCCGAGTGCGGTAGCCTCGTTAAATGGAAACGCGACTTAAGTACGTTATACCCTGGGACCCAGACTGAAGAGGTCCCATTTTCCAAAAGTAATAAGGCGAATATCCCAAAGAAAACACATTGAAACATGAATCCGCCACAGAACTATAGAACATATTTAAGTACAGAAATCATCAAACTATAAGAATTTAAAACTCAATAAAACCAACACATTGTGCAAAACATATAGTAAAAAATTATCTTTTTATTTTCATAAAAAAGTTTAAAATCATTTATTTAATATTTGGACTAAAGTAAAAAATAATAGTTATTGTATGGGATGTACAAGTTAAAAAAAAAATCTATCCTATTAATGTCTTGTAAAGTCCTAATACACTTACCTCGATTTTACCATCCCTCCGTCGATAACATACCTAATGCCACTTATAGTTACACTAGTTTCGGCAATATTAGTAGCAATTACGACTTTGCGAGTGCCCTGCGGAGCGGGCTGGAACACAGCCATTTGCTGACTGCCGGGTTGAGCGGCGTATAGGGTGCACACTTTAATGGGCGGGCCTTCTACATCGGGATCTTTAGATAAAAGACGGATTTGGTGGGCACAGGCTTCGATTTCTTCTTGGCCAGTGAGGAATATTAAAACATCGTGACTAAAAAAATAATGTTTGATACATTGTGTGTCTCAAATGTTTCCGCATGGAGTAATTTACGAGGTGACAACTACATCTGTTATTTAAAATACCGGACAGACTCTTCATGCGTGAATTTTTTTAGGGTTAGATTTATTTTGACTATTTCCAGAAACATTTTGCATTTCTCCCAATAAGTTTTTGTTATTAGTTCTGTAATTTTAGGATGCCCAAAGCAGCGTTTACATCAAAGTCTTTCACAAGTTGCGGCAATTTGTTGCTATTTCTACAAAATACAGCAACTTCTTCTGTCTTCCACTTGTGGAGAGATAAATCTTTCACTACATTTTGGTTTCTGGCGGAGTGTCGGTAAAGATCAAAGAAAGTTGACAACTAAAAGTGAAAGATTTTTTGCAGCACGCTTTGCGCAAGCATCTTGTAGAAAAATAGTGCAGGACTGGAGAACTACTGCCTAAACCTTTCGCGCCAATTCTTTGGCAACAAGTTTTTTACTTGTTTCTCTAAGTTTGAGAAAAGCAACATTTAGTTTTCAACAAAAATTTTCGACTTGTTGCTTTAATTTGAGAAGAGACATCTTTTAGTTGACAACTTTTAGTTTCCTACAAACGATCTTTTGTTAACTTTTAGTTGTCAACTTTGGTGTAAACGCACCTTAATACAAATAAGAAAGAACCAAGATACAAAAAAACTTGTTTATGGGGGCGTTCAGAAGATGTCTGGAAGCAAATTTTTAAAAAGGGTCCGGCTGAAACTTTTGTGTTAAGGGGATAAATGAAAAATAATAAATAATATTATATGACAAAGAGCTCCTAATTATTTTTGTTACCAGGTTAGCTTAAGGAGTGTAGAATTTATTAGTACCTACCTAATTATTTGAGTATTTTATTTGTTGTGATGTAAAAAAATATCAATTTTTGAATTTTTCATTTTCGTTTAATCAAAAAAAAAAAAAAAGGGTAATTTATCAACATTACATAAAGAACATTATTGTGATTACTAATACATTTAACTGTAACTTTATGTGATTCACCAATGTTGTGTTTTTTTTCTTTTTTGGTGCATCGCATCGTTTCAAGAGATAATCGTGAAAATTGGTGGTGTGTATCGCCACGTATCAGTAAGCGCAGCTTTTTTTTTAAGTAAATGTACTGTACTGAAAGGGTTATTAAATAAAAATTACTAGCCACAAAAAACTGCTTAAAAGTATTCAATAATTCAAGGCATATTTTCAACAAATATCATACCAACGTAAACAATTCGATGAATCAGTTGCGGTCCTCGTGCGCTCGTATCGCGGTTGTGATGCAGCGTTGCCAAATGTTTGAAAAAAATTAATTTTTCGACTCACATTCCTTGAAAACGATTGATTTTCGGACATAAGTTATAATAAACATTTGCTTAGAATAATGCAAGGAATCACCTCTTGATGTTACGAACATTATTTGGCAGCAAATGCGATGGCATTGGAAAACGGTGACTAATCAGAAACTGTTTTAAGTCACATAAAAATACATTTAAAAAAGATATGTTAATTATCGTTTTATTAAATATAGAATATAATAAATTTTTATCAGTATCGATTATATTCACTGTTTTATTGCAAAAGAGGGCCATTCAATATTTTCAAGTCCAAAGACTTAAGCAAACAATTATTTATATCAAAAAGAATGTTAACTCTTACTTCTATCTATATTTAAGAAACAGTATCTTTAATATATAAAAAATATTTGTTTAATAATATTAAGAATAATTCGCTTAATACTAGACAAAATTCTCAACTTTATCTTCCAAATCCATGTTCTACTTAAAGAAAAAAAAATATATGACTCAAAAGAATGTTTATATACCTGCTGGAATTAAAAATTAAGGTAATTTTTATAAATTCAAACTGGCTGTCAAAAACTTATTGTAAGGAAAGGCTTATTATGTATTGCCTGAATACTTTGAAGATAGTTTAAAATATTAGTCCAGTAACTGTTATTTGTGGCGCAATTCTTAGGTCTTCGCGGATACTTTCGAGCGCGAAAAAGTTTATCACAATTCCGACATGGGAATCTGCTAAAAATGGCCCCCAAAATCCCAAAAATAAGTTTCCCGCGAATATCTGCCAAAATATGCGAATTAGAGAATTTTTGTTCAGACAAAAAATGAAGATCACTTCGAAATCTACAAAAATGTTCCTTACCATTTTTTTCGCAACACCAATACTTTGCGCAAAAACGGCCGTCGAAAAATCCATATTCCACACTGGATAGATGTGGTAGTAGTAGTTCTTACTAAAAAAAGCAGATGGGCAAAATAATTTTTAATCAAAACGCAAGAAAGATGGTAAAGGAAATTTTTTCAAACACTTGCTAAGGTCTCATTATAAAAAAGAAATGTTAATATCAAACCATTTTTTTAAAAAATATCAATAAATTAATGAGATACTCTCAAAATATTGTGAAAAAAACTTTGACCGCTTTTTTTAATATTCTAGAAAAATCAGAATGGGCCCAAACTCATGTGCAATGATAGGTATGGGTTTTCCCATTTCGATTAACTTTGAATGATTAAAAAATTTACATTATTGCCCGGGTAATGAAATAATTCGTCCGCCCGCTTAAAAGTGAATCCATGAAGATAGAGGAGGAGCGGCAGCTAAAAAATTATAAGGACCATTTTTGTAGATTACAATGTGTCCTTCATATTAGCGGAAAACCCATTTTTCAGGCCTACAGGGACCATTTTCAGCCCTTTCCCACCCGTTAATGTTGATAAACTTTTTTCGCTCGAAAGCATCCGAAAACTGTACAGGTTATTTACAGCTATGTCCCTGCATTTACTGAACTATATATTTATTGCAGAGAACCATAAATTTGTGGTTTTCCTCACAATATCCTATAAAATGTTATTATTATATATCTTGGTTTTATTTTATTGTGCTTTGTCAAAAAGATATATAATATTCTATGACAATAAAACAATATTATTAGAGAAAAAAGAGTTCTTAATTTGATCATATGAAACTTGATTATTTTCTTTAGAAGTATCCTTGAGATAATTTCCATCTCGGTCACTTAATTACTCTATGTACCTTTAAGTGTTTTAAAGAGAACTTACTCTGGAGGCGCCTCTTTATGTATCTGAAAAAACGATGCCACACAACTATTTTGATAGTTATCGTGTGGTTTAACTGTGTAAAATAAATTTACTGGAAAGGTTCTTCCTTCAATGTACACCACTTCACAACGGTTAAAGTATTCGGCAAAGTGATCAACGTCCATAGTTGCTGACATAATTATTATCTAAAAAAAGTATAATCTGATTTAAAAAAATATATCTTTCTCATTTAAATTTAAAAATAATAGAAAAATCGACATGTATACTCACTTTAAGGGGAGTCAAATTTCGGTCTTCCCTAAGTTTCTGTGCCTTTTTCACGATACCAAACAACACATCGGTGTGTACTGTTCTCTCATGAGCTTCGTCCAAAATAATCACACCATATTCCATTAGCAATCTATCTGCCATAGCTTCACGTAACAGCATACCGTCTGTTAGAAATTTTAGCTTTGTTTTTTTAGATGTCACATCTTCAAAACGCACTGTATAACCTACATGGTCTCCTATGGTCATCTAAAAAACCAAAAAAAAAAAAAAGGTAGAGTAGAATCCTAAAAATATTCAGGAAAATGTTCTAAATTAAGAAAAAAGACACACAACTTAAAATTAATATTTTCTTAATGAGATACATTTATTTTTCTTTTCGTTATTACCAAAGAGCTGTTAGCTTAACTGGAGAAAGCATCGATTTGGCATAAGCATGGCATCATAAACGCACAATCCAAGGTTCTGCCTAGCGATGAATGAAACCTCTTTACTTAAACAATAAAATCCACCAAAACACGGGAAAATGGTAACTACAGATACTATATTGTTGTAAAGCGTGGCTGCCAAGTATCTTTCTGTTTCATTTACTTGATAGTATATTATGATTAAATTTTACTTAATTTATTCTTAAAATTACATTAAATTAAGCTCTACTATTATATTTTAAACTGTGAATAATATTTGTTATATTTATTACTATAAAGTATTACAAAGAAAAGTAATGACTTCACAATACTATTTTGTTTTTGGACAGCTACTAATAAATGCGCGACAACGTGACAACAGTGCATTTTTCGTAAAGGCGTAAGGTAAATGTCCGTATATTTGACATCTTAAGACACAAAATAATTTAAAAACTGTATTAAAACAAAGACCCTAAATTTGACAGAAAAGAAAGAGCATTGTGCATAATTTTGACATGAATTTGTACATATTTTTGACAGTGGCCGTAAAATTGACAGTCACTTGTACCTATATCTGACATTTACATATTTTTATGTAAAAAATAAGTATTTAAGCAATAACTGAATATTAACGAAAAATAGTAACCAAACTTTTTATTAGAAAGAAAGCATGAAACTTAAATTTAGGAAAATAAAACATCTTAAGACATTACAAAACTGCGATATTTTTCAATTGCTGGTACTGAGAAAATGCCTCTATTATTTATGGGTATTGGAGGACTAATTTTTTCCTTAATGTCTTCCAAAGGATACCAGAGTTCATCTGGGTCTGTTGGCCATTTCCAGTGATTCATCCCACTTATTACCATACTGCTAACAAATAATTTGTTGTAATTTGAAACTTTTGTAACCTTTCCGGGAATTTCTCACCTTCATAAACAACTATGACGTAATCATTTAAATTAATAATTAGTTGGCTTAATTCATTACATTTTTTGGCAATGGCTAAATTTTTATCTGTGTCATTCTTTTCCGAGAAAATATTTATTTTTGCCTCTTCTACAATACAAGTACTGCGAAGTTTCTTACTTGCTTTTGCTTCCTTATTCTCTTTCCGCTGCTCTTTCATTTCTTCTCGCTTCGCTTTCTTTCTTGAATAGCTTTTTCTTTTTCCTTCTTTAAATAATATTCTTTCCATTTTTCAGACGAACAGACACTTGGAATTTTTTCTTTAACCCTTGTTGACTTTTTAATAGAGCTTACTTCTGGCCAAAATAAAATGGACTTAAAGGGAGATGGTATTAAAGGAATTTTACTATTAATATTTTTGTCAACTTCTGTGTCATTACCATCTTCTGGTGTGCTCACATTTGTTTTTATATTATTTGCAAAATTATTCCCCTCAAAAATATTATAATTACTTACAAACTTTTCATGACGGTCAGGATTGGGTAAGTTTTTATCACTGACCACATCTTATATCGCGACACAATAACGTGATGCACGTTGATCCGACACATTGGAAATTAAATTTTGACAGTTTTTTCTGCAAGTAAGGTGCATAGGTGTATCTTTTTGTCTGTGAGATACACAAGAGATGTCGCTGTGCATGAAAACATTGCAAACAAAAAATAATTTGCTTATTTTTAAAGGGTAAAGGTAAAACCTCCTACCTTACTTCGCATCGTTCGACAGATGACAAATTCAATACGGCGTTTTAGTATAAATGTTTCTTGGTGTTTTTGGGTTATTGTTGTGACAATTGTTTAAATTTTAGTTTTGTGTAAGTAGGTACTTTTAATAAATTAAAATGGTAAGGCAGTGCCTAGGGATTTTTAGATGGATAAGTTAGTGTAACTAAAATCCGCCAAATTTAAAACTTATTTGAAGGTATGGAAAATTAAAGCATTATTTAAATCATTTGTAAAAGGTGCATTATTATGATAAGGGTGCATATAAACTCCTGCATTTATATTGCAAGGTGTTTTTATTTAGAAGTCAGATATAAATATAAGTGAGGCAGGGGAGCATTTCCCTGAATTTGGATTTGTTGATGAGGTATATATTAAATAGGTAATTGACAACATACTCTTTTTTGAACACAAACAAAATAAACGCAGTTAATGTAAACTCCATTTTCACCTAATTCAAATTTAAACATCCCAAGATAATTTTGTTCACTTTTTAGCAGAAAAATTATTTTCTTTTAGGGGTGTTTTTTGTTAAAAATAATGACTAAAGAAATAAAAAAATTAACATATCCTAAAAAATAATAAATGTTTTATAAAAAAAATCTTCCACTTTACTGTAACTAATTTTAAGGAGGAATTTTAAGAAAGTTTGTGAAGTTTTGAGGTTATGTGCAGGAGATGTGTTATATCTAGGAATTTCTGACAAAATTTGCTGGGTTTCGTGCAGTGTTGGGCAAAATTTTATTTTTATTAAAAAATCAAAAATCACTGATTTAAATAAAAAATCAAATAAATCATGTTTTTTTATTTAAGTTAATTTGTCACAGTACATTATATTTCTTCACTTAAAACTACAAATTATTGAGATATTTCCCCTTCTTGATAACAATAACCGTTTGCGGAGGCGCGTCCCGAACGGGAAAATTTCTATCGCGGCTTGTTTCCGCTCCGACCTATAAGAAGCTAATACAACATATTTTCAAGAATGATTTAAAATTACCCCTACAAAAACTTCAAAAATTTTAAGACCGATATGATCAGGCATTAACACCAAACCATTTTATAAGTTATATGTTGGACCCATCCAAGCAAAAATACAAGTTATCATCCGATGAAAAGAATCTGGCACTAGAAACCATTAATGAAATTTATGGAAACACAGGATTGGTACCGTTAGTAATCAATTTTAATGCCCGTTCCAGTCCGTTTAAAAATGATTTTATCCAAAAACATTTTTTATGAAAGTATTATGTGATAATGTGACTAAAAAATCAATTCTTTTAGACCCTATGTGTTTTATTACAGTGTAACAAATAGGTAAAAGAAAAAATTATGTTAAAATTTTGCTGTTTGAAAAAAAGTTAAAGTCAACATAGCCATATTTGATCTTTTATTCGTGATCAGCACCCCAAAAACCCCGTATACCAAATTTCAATAAAATCAGCCAAGGGCCAGATAAATGTAAAATTATTTCATTAACTATGTATATCAACCTTACTTTAACTTACCCCATTTCCACACTCTTGAGCTACTCTCAATGCAACACTAATCGCAGCTACTCTCCTCGGTTGAGTAATACCAATTTTCAAATTTTCTTGTATTCTTGCGGTACTAATAAACTGAGGTATTTGTGTTGTTTTGCCACTTCCAGTTTCACCCAAAATAATCAAGGTTTTATGAGCTTTTATCAACTCAACAAGTTTTTTTCTTCTGCTATAAATAGGCAGCCTTTTCCTTTGGTCTTGAATACTAATTTTAGGTTTCAAGCTGTTACCATTAATGGTACCGAAATTAATAGTCCTTTTGACAGTTCCTTTGTTTGCATTCTCGTCTAATTTAATTCTTTTTGCTGAAGGGGAGCCACCGTTTTTATTATTAAAAATGATCGGTGAAGGCTTCGATGTTTTCGGTTTACTAATTGAGGTTAATTTTGATTCTTCCGGATCCCCAAGATTGGGTATCTTAGCTAAAGTAACCATTTTCTCTATTGTTTTGTATGTAAACTTAAAAAAGTAACACGAAACTTATACTAAAATCTTAAACATACTTTTTAAAAAACACATATTACTGTTTGTGTTCGTATTGAGGTTGGAATTTTATAAAAACGTGATGAGAAATGAGAAATTCCTCTTCTTTTTCTCTTGGGCTCAGCTGCCTCACAACGACTGCCTCATGCAATTGGCCTTTTCATCATGTGACAAGCGCAAGCGCAGTCGCCATGTTAAAATAGCGGCAATTCAAAAGTTTCGTACTGTTTTGATCGACAATGGCTGGAAATGCAGTATTATCTCCCCTATTAAATCATTTCCTAGAAAAAATCGTTGCTGGTGCTTCACTGATTTATAATTCAGTTGAAGTCCATAATTGTACGCAATTAAAAAGGTGGCTCAAATGTCATGGACGTCCTCAAAAAGGAAAAAGAAGTGAGCTGATTGAGAGGTTAGGCATCATTACTTTTACTATACAAAAAGTATCTATAATTTTAGTCTAATTAGGCCTACCACATATATACAATAATTGTTATATTGTTATATAAAATAATATATATTGCATTTAAATGATTTATAGCGTGTATCACTCTTACATACTTCATAACAACACCACTTCGTCTTTACTTTTCGTACTGATATCATAATAATAATAGATTAAAAAACTTATTTGCAAATTAAGGCACTTTTTTCTTTATTTTCGTATTTCTTTTCTGCAACAACTATACTTTCTTTGGTATTTTTTATTTTAGTTATGTGTTTACAGGCCCTTTAACATGCTTGTTTACAAAAAACAGTACGAAAAAAATTACTGATACTGACGCATGCGCACAATATTTTAGCCCGGTTTATTGGATAATTAATTTTGTGTTATATAAAACAAGAATTTTATCCAGTATATTGTAACAATATATTGTTGCTCGGTAATCAAGAAGAAATTCGGTAATTGTCTGGAAAGTTTGGGGCGCTGATCACGATCCCGAAAAAAAAATTGGAAATGTTTTGTTTTCAAAATATTCATCATCAAAGTTAAAAATCAAACTAACCTCATTTTCACTATATTCCCCCTTTTTTGCACACAATTTATGATTTTTATACTAAATTGGCACATAATATTTTATAAACATCTTTAAAAATCATTTTTTATGTTTATTTTACCTCTTTTTTCTATTAAATTGCTAAAAGTTTCACTCTAAACAGGACGACCACGTTTGCTGAATAATTCCCTAGTAAATACATGGTTGCGGCTTTTGAAAGTGAAGGTTGCAATTAAATGGTAAAAAGGTATAAAATAAATATAAAAACAAGTTTTTAAAAGGTGTTTATAAAATATTATAGGCCAATTTAGTGCAAAAATCATGAATTATGTGCAAAAAGAAGGAGGAATAGTGTAAATGAGGTTAGTTTGATGAATATCTCGGAGAAGAAACGTTGACAAAAAAAATCAGATTTGTGATCAGCGCCTCAAAAAACCCCTATATATCAAATTTGGTAAAACTCAGATTTGAGGTAACTTTCGGGACAATTATCAGAAATTCACTCCACCATTAAGTACTGATAATACTTACACAGCTTTTTCCGGGAAGCCGTATTAACTAATTTTACCCTCGGGGGTCAAAAAGAGGCTCTTTTCGCCATTTAGAATATTGTGAAATTTTAGTTTCGGAGTCTGGAGTGATTCCTATAACAAAAAAGGCACTGACAGAAACCAGTTATATTTGGATTTTGGATTAGTTCTCTTAACATCAAAGTGTGCATAGAAATATGGATTCCCCTTTCTTAACTGCATTTATCGAGAGTGGAAGCGATGTGGAAGGGCGCTCACCTCTTCTTAAATTTAATGGCAGATTGCCGAGCAGCAATCAAGAACGAGTCGGTATTGAACAGAGAAATAGAAGGGGGGAAAGGCTTCGACCACTGCGTAATTTTACGAGGACGGCATGCGGGGCCATGGTTGCTTCTACTTGTCAAATCAAAATTGACATTTGACAAGGTTTGTTCCAACAGGAGAAATACCGAACGATCACGCTCATGCGCAGTGAT
>JAHBCN010021442.1:0-14135 GCA_019359885.1 Listronotus oregonensis | reverse complement strand
AATTCGGAGATAAAGGAAAATCTGATGAAGCCAAATCTGGTAATAAGGTGCATAAGAAACCAAACTGTTGAACTTTTCCAATTACATTAACGATTTGTGGCAAGGTGCATTATTCTTGGCGAAAGAATTATCTTTTTTGCAAAACCGGAACGTTTCTTGTAAATATTTTGGTTTAACTAGTCAAGTTAGTTGGCGTAATACTCAGAATGTGTAGTTTTTTCCTTTATCAAGGTAGTCCATAAAAATAATGCCTTTGGCATCCCAAAAAATTGTTGCCATAACCTTTCCTGCCGATGGAATTGTTTTTGCCTTCTTCGGAATCGGTTCGCCCTCGCTGTCCACTGTCTTGATTGTTGTTTTGTCTGCGGCGTATAGTGGTGGATCCAAGTTTCATCGACAGTAACAAATCGGCGAAGAAATTCAGTTGAAGAACGCTTAAACTGTGACAAACACTTTTCTGAGGTGGTCCTGCGAATAAATTTTTGCTCTTGAGCAGGGGTCTCCAAACTTTCCAGCCTTAGGGCCATACTGATTACTCCAGTAAGTTCCGAGGGCCAAAACCATATTATCATTGTTGCCGGTGGTAAGAAGTGAAATAGTCCTCTGATGAAAAAAAAGTCCGAAAAAGTACACAACGTTTAAAAAAGGCTGCAAATCGGACTAAAGTCCGCAAAACGGCAACACTGCATATTATTAATTTTCTTGTCATTATCTGTAATTTCTAGATTAGTCGTAGAGTACGAGCCATGAGGAGTAACGTGACACGACATCTGGTGGACACAAGCAGAAATAGGTAGTACCTCCTATCGCTAACAGATGGCGCTAATAGCACCTACAGAATAATCCCGTTGGTTCGAGAAAGTTCTGGTGTCTTCCACTCACTTCTAGATGGCAGTAATTGGAATATATAAGAAGGCTAGTGGCGCAACCACAAGTCAGTTCCTATGACACTGTTGTTAAATAAAATATTGCATACCTCCTTAAAACGTGTTTGTGCGTGTTTAAGTTTAAGACATCTTTATAACAGTATTTTGATTTGAATTGTTGCTTTTGTGTGTGAATTAGTAGTATGGAAAAGAAGCGAAAAATTGATAGTGAATGCAGAAAATTCAAAGATCAGTGGAACATTCAGTATTTCGTAATTGAGTCCAGTAACAAGGCGCTATGTTTGATTTGCAATGAAAGCATAGCCGTTCTCAAAGAATATAACATTAAACGTCATTATGAAACAAAACATTTTCAAAATTACTCAAAATATACAGGAAGTTTGCGGACAGAAAAATTCGAAGCTATGCAGCGCGGATTGAAATCGCAGCAATCTTCATTTACAAAACTCAAAACTGAACAAGAGGCTGCAACTCGTGCCAGCTTTCGTGTGACCCTTGAAATTACAAAACGTGGAAAACCATTCACCGATGGAGAAATGATCAAAGAATGCATAATTGCAGTAGCTGAGGAAATGTGCCCTGAAAAGGTAAATTTATTAAAAACTGTCAGTATGTCAGCAAACACTGTGGCTCGAAGGGTAGAAAACATCTCTGAAAATATATCCTCTCAACTGTTCGACAAAAATGGACATTTTGAGTGGTTTCTTTGGCCTTGGATGAGTCAACGGATGTGTCAGATACTGCTCAGGTGTTGATTTATATTCGAGGAGTAGATAAAAGCTATGAAGTGCACGAAGAACTTCTTGATATGTATAGTATTCATGGCACAACTACTGGTACAGATATTTTTAAAGGAGTTGAAATTGCCATTAATCAAAAGAACCTTCGATGGAAAAACTTGAAATGTATTACAACTGATGGAGGCAAAAACATGAGTGGGAAAGATAAAGGAGTGGTCGCTCTTGTGTCAAAGGCTGTAGAAAATGACGGTGGTTCAAAACTATTAGTCTTACATTGTATCATTCATCAACAGTCTTTGTGCGGAAAATGTTTGGATATGTCTGACGTTCTGAAACCAGTCATATCAACTGTTAATTTTATCAGATCTTTTGGGCTGAATCACCGACAATTCCGACAATTTATTGAAGAGATTGGAGAAACTGACTTACCTTATCATACTGCCGTACGCTGGCTTAGTTGTGGGAAAGTCCTTCAGCGCTTTTTTGAACTTCGAGCAGTGATCGAAATTTTTCGAATGAAAAGCATCGCCCTCTTACTGAATTACAAAACAACGCATGGCTGTGGAGTTAGCATTCTGTTGATTTGACAAAACATGTGAACGAACTGAATTTGGGATTGCAAGGAGAAAACCAGCATCTTCCTGATTTATACACTAATATCAAATCATTCCGGAAGAAATTGAGACTGTTTCAATCACATCTAAGAAGTAAATGTTTTTCACATTTTAAAACATGTGAAATATTCAGCCACCTACTGAGACTGAGTTTTCCTGTCGATTTTGCAATCGAAACTTGTGATTATTTAAAATGTATAAAATGTTAGTTGGATTCATTTCAATCATTTGTTAGTTATTATATACTAAGTTAAATTTTCTGCATATTATAAATGTCTTTACTCATTACAATTCTGTGTTTCTTTATCCAACTTATCACGAAAACAATAACAATAAGCCTACAAGAATGTTATGAGTTAGCGGAGTTAGCCCATGACCTTATCAATGTAGATGTCATATTAATAATTATTCAACATAAAAAAATTGGAATACTTCAGTAAACTAAATTTAATTTGCTATAAAAATTATTTGTTCTCTAAAAGGAGTTTTCAAGTATGCTAGCTCTCCGCGGGCCGGACAAAATCTGTCCGCGGGCCGGATGTGGCCCTCGGGCCGTAGTTTGGAGACCCCTGCTCTTGAGTAAGCAATCGAGGCAGCCATCAAGCGAATAGTTTTCTCCTCTCTAAAACTTCAGTTAAAATATGGTAAGTTTGCTCTTTTGATATGTCCATATTCCCAGCTATCTCATCCAACTTCAGCCGGCGATCATTCAAAACGATTTTATAAACTTTCTGCACAATTTCTTCAGGTAATGCTGTTTTTGGCCACTCGGAATGCGGGGCATCTTTAGTGCTCGTGCGACTACGTTTAAATTCTGCAACCCAAGTTTTGACGGTGGAAAATAAGGGCGCTGAATCACCTCAAGTCGCATCAAACTCTGCTTTAATTTCTGTAGGAAGTAAGCCTTTAATATGAAAATATTTTATAACTGCAAAACCTTATAACTTTAAACAACCATAAAATGTAAACCAGCTGACGCGCTTTCTCCCAACTTTAAAGATAAAGTAGCAAAGCATGAGGCTAGTTAAATATGAGGCCATATGACGGCAACTCGCGCCCTCTATGGGTTAGGCCGCAAACTTTTTATTCCATCCTTGTAACTATACCTAAAGTCCAAAATTTTTGTCAGTGACTCATTTAATACCGGCCACCCAACCGACGAAGCGGCTGAATAAAAATCTAACACTAGTAAATGATTTTTAAGCCTATGATATACTTTTCCGCTCAAATAACAGTGAACCGGCCAAAAGTTTCATCGCCACGTTGTCATAATTTGCAAGAATAAATCACCAGCCAGCGATCGCACTTAAAATAGCACGCCAATATATATCGAAATCATTGTTATCGGGAAGACAATAAAAGTGGCAACACACATTCCTTAGTTTACAACTTGAAGAGACTTGAAAATAAGCGTATCGACAGGGGTTTTCCTGCTGTTCGATGATTTTATTTAGTTATTAATTATGGACAGATTTTGTAAGTTTAAATTTTAATTGCTATACAGGGTATTTTATAAATATTATAAATGTCTAATAATTGTAGTATATAGATATTGTTTTGTATATAAAGATTTAGTGTTGTTAAGTGCTTTTAATTCTGTAAACTATGAATATTAACCAACCTTTAACTAGTTATCCGCCTATAAAAAAAACGTTAAAAGAACGAATAATGGTTAAAAATGTTTACCATGGGATTCGGGAACGAAATCCAGAACTAACCACTTTGGATGCTGCAGAGATATGTGTAACTTTAACAAAAGTTAATTCGCGTACGGTATTCAGAGTTTTAAAAGGCAAAAAAATCAATATTAGTAATTATGCGGATACTGGAAAATGCGATTTTTTTGCACACTTTTTACTTTTCGATTGTTAAACATGAATCAGAAGCTGTTTTTTGGCTGCCTCTTATAGTATTTAAAAAATAATAATAATTGAATTGTTTAATTCCATTTTACGACATATTCCTTTAAATTCTGTCATTTGGACGAAAACATATTTAAAAACCTCATACTATGTTAATATTAAAAAAAAACACTTAAAAAGTAAGGAAAAAACCTTAATTTTCAATAAAAAGTAGGTAAAACGTTTACGTCCGAATTCAACTGGAAATTTAAAAATGTTGACCTGTTACCAGGTTCTAATAGTTTTCTTTATGACATTTTTATAAGGTATGCAACCTTGCTTCGCTCAACCCACAATGTTTAATCAAAAATATTCTCGTATGGAAATCCTAAATATGGAACCGAAAGACCCGAAATAGTTATTGGATTCTACAATCTGATGATCTCAGAGCTTTCGTGTTCCTTATATAGTGGATATTTTTGATGAAGCAATGCGATGTGAATATCGTATTTAATATTGAGATTGCAAGATCGGTGGTGAATTGGCAAGTCGGTGTAACTTGGATTTTCTATCGTTCTGCTTTTACATTTTTTTTAATTTATGTTAAGACTAAAATTTTATTATTTTCATGTAGCAAAATAAAATCAGAAGGTAAAATTAAAGTAAAAAATGTATTTTTTTTAGAAAAACGTTGAAAAATCGCCAAAAAAACTCAAATTTGTGTTCTATGACCTCAAAATAGGAGGTGTCAAAATTAAGCAAAAAAATTACATTTTTCATTAATCCGAATAATACCAAAATAATATAGGCTTGTTACTAATTTAAAGGGTTGATAAAAATGTGAGAAAATAACTTTTGCTTGTAAAAAATATTTTCATGTTTTGACGAAATTTTATCATTTATTTTCTAAAATGCATACTCCACTGGAATTGATTCCCCTGACCCCACACAACCCGGGGCACTCTAAAAGCGAGCGATGCGCCATTGACAGAAATTTTGGACTTGAAGTATAGACTTAATTTTTGTGTAATGTATTTTTATTTGCCTTTACAATAATCGTTTAACAATAGAAAATCATGCATTAATAGGGGCTATTAATGAACAATTTTGTACACGTTAATAATACTCATTAAAAAAACGATCGCTAAACAATTTTTTTACCGATCTCCACCGGCTCAACGAAGCAATTTTAGATAAAACTTAAATCGACCTATTTTGTACACGTATTTTCCAAACACGCTTTATTAGCTGCCAGTAAAGGTAAAATAAACGGTTATTCCCTGTATACATGTGCTATTATCAAAAAAAAAAAAAAATCCGCTTCTGACTTCCCTATCACTTTATCGTCGGTTGAATATAGCATATTATAATTTTCAAACACAACACACGTCTAACTTGTTACAATATTAAATATCCTTATCGAAAGTAAATAGCCAGATGTTATTTGTACAAGCGCAGGCAAAGAAGATAACACGGCCCTAATATAACTCAAATTATTTTCACCCATGTGTACCTTTTCGGGTTTCGGTATCTATGCACTGGTTAATATTTCCTGGAAATGATATTTTTAATGCAATGATAACCGAAAAATAGGTAGTATGAAAATTTTAACAATATCCACTCGTTTTTGAATAAAAAGAAAAAATGTATCTACTGTATTACAAATTTGACAGAAATTGTACAACAATAGGCAAAGCTATTTAGAAATAGATTTTTTTTATAAAGGCAACCATTAGAGTAGGAATATAGGGTGTCCGGGAAAATGTGGGAAATCTCCCGGATATAAAAAAAGTGAAAAGAATACGACAAATTCAGATATGTTTTTTCCTTCTCTTCGGACATATTGACTCCCAAAGAGCTCCAATGAAATCAAATTTTTTAGACACACGTTACCGAAAAAACATCACTTTATTTACACTATAAGTCCCCTAAGTTATGTTGAACACAAAAAGGAGAATTTTTTTAAGACAAGTATAAAAATTTTAATAAAAAACTAAACTTTTGATTAAAAATTTCGTAGGAGGGTTCAACATGGGCTCCGTCAAGTCTGATAGACTTGCGAGCACGACGAATTTAGAAAAATTTCTCTTTTTATAACCAACCCGACAGAATTTAGGGAACTAACAGAATGTGACATTTTTTTAAAAACAGTTAGGATTAGCGGCATAAATGACGAGTATTTAATTTTTAGTCAATCCTTAAAACTTTGTCTAAAGTAGGAACTTGATAAGAATCCAATACTGGGCATAAAAAAGGTTCATGAGTGTCACAGATAGTTCGACCGCAGCTGTAGGTAATTCACAACACTTCCGTTGATAATAATTAGAACAGTCTTACTTGGTATTACATCTTATTAAAATAAAATTGGAATATACCTGGTGCTTCAATAATGATGTCTAAAAACATGATTACATTGGAGCTTTTTTGAAGATTTCCCACATCTTTTCGGACACCCTGTATAAGGATAAAAAATATGCTGCTGTGGAATCTATATATCTATAACTTACAAGAAGAGATGTGACTAGAGCTGTTATAGTTATTAGGTAATAGGATGAGTGCTATTATTAATAAAAGAGACAGGTCATTATTTTAAATAGTTGCTGTAATATTTTTTATGCATGATTCTTTTAGTTATCTGGTTGGGCTTTTTACTTCATAATTGTTGCCTTTTCTTTAAAATCACTAACATTTTTGATATGTTAATACAACAATGTTCTCTTTAGCTGTAAACTAATCCCCTTGAAAAGGATATCTCGCTTTCCACACTTTCTTAAAAAAAAAAAAAAAGGTCGCCAGAATTAAGGCCAACTAATATGATATTTATTTTATTTAGAAATGAGTGAGGGGTTTGAACTTTTAAAATACAACATGTTATACATTGTTAAAATCAGAATAAGAGGCACTAGAAAAAAAAGTGACGAAATGTCATATTTATGTGAAATCGGAAAGCACTATCAAACAACCAGGGTTGCCAGGTCTTTTTCGAATAAATACCGAACAGTGAGCAAAAAAAAGTTTTAATCATTTATTTATATTATTGACTTAAAATACAAAGTACTATTATACTAGCTAACCTAACTTATAAAAATTATATTTTTTCTCACCAATGCACGCTTTCAGCAATGTCTGATTTGTTTTATGCATAATTCATCCTTCGTCATGTCCACACTTAATTTAATACGGCTTTCCGTCTACAAATGGTTCTCTTTCCACATAGGCATAACTACATGGTGCTGCCATTATCGTTTTAATTATTCTTTTCAAGTTAGGGCTTACTTCTGCCTGTAGAAACGTCTTTCACGAAAACGTAGGACTGTTGGATGAAAAAGCTTGGTTTTTATTGCTTTCAAGGTTTTTTGGATAACGCGAATCTCTTCGTACAAAGCATCTTTATCAATGTCGTCTTCAACACCGTAATACGCGAAATGGCTCGGAGGCATGAAGCGGCAGCATCGATTGACGATTGCGTTAAATTTGACAGTTGAATCGTTTACTAGGGAGCAAAAATTTATCAGAAAAAAAAAATACCGAACTGCCCGCATACTTCGGTATTTTTGTTATACCGAACACCCAACACAGTGCTAAAATACCGAACGGTTCGGTAGAATACCGTTCACCTGGCAAAGCAGCAAACAACGCGGGAAAAGTGAAATGGTAAATATGCAAATTATTTTTAAAATCCTATTGAAATGAAGGCCGGACAAAATAAAAACCATATAGCATCTGATGGCATATATTTAGTGTGGGTCCATGTCTTCCTCTTTTTAAATAAAAAAATAAAAATCCTAGGGCCGCCATTAATTCGTAGCCAGTTGGTTCTGCTTACTACTAACCAAAACTAGCAAAATTAAAACTAAAACTATTTCTGGTTAGTAGTAGCCAGAACTAACCAAAAGGAAGAGGTACTTATTGACCAACGTTAATAAAAATACACCTAATGTGAAATCTTACTAACTGTTTTTATGTATCACAATAAAATAATAAATTAAAAAAACAGAACATTTAGATTTGATTTTTATAGTAATGTAAAAATTCTGGGCAAATGCTACTGAATTCAGACGCTTAAATATTCACACGTATTTTCAAATGCAGAAGAACACTCTGATTGGCAAATCGTTGGAACATTGTTTTCCGTGATTAGGCAAACATTTTTCTAAGGTTGCGTCGTGCCATAGAAGACAATGCCAATACGCAACCAGGCGCGGTTTAAGGGACATTAAAACGAGCAATTTTTTTATTTTATGATTCAGTCTTACGATTATGTTCTACCTACAAAGCGAAGTATACTGCGAAAAAAGGCCTGAGTTCAACCCCTCCATTTTTATGCAATCATTGAACTTGGAAAAAGGAGGTCCCCCAAAAACACTTATGTCAAAAAAGCCCAAGTTCCTATCCAAAAATCTCGACCTCTTAAAATATTAAGATCTAGCATTAGACCAAGTTCTGTTCATTATTTTGTTTCACTCTTTTTTTATTTCGCAAGTTTTTAATAAAGACAAATCAGTAAAGAATTTGCCAAGTCAAAAAAGAATGAAAGAAAATTGTGGACAGAACTTCTTTCTCTTCTTCTTCCTAGGAGCCGTCTTTCACTACCGGAGGCAGCGCAGCCTCTTGTGCTTTTATACCAATCCGCCCATTAATCTTGTTCCTTCTACAAGTCTGTATAACCCCGAGACTGGTTGGTTGATATATTCCTGTGGGCTCATTTTCGGTTGCCCAAATAATGCCCGTCTTTTGTGATTTAACGCTTCACATTCACACAGTATTTGGTAGGTTGTTTCTTCCACCTCTTCGCACATTTTGAAACTTGGGTCCCCATTGTATGAGCCTATCTTGTGTGGGTCAGAACTTGGTCTAATTTTAGATCTCAGTATTTTAAAGGGCCGAGGTTTTTGAGTAGGAACTTAGCCCTTATTATACATAGGTGCTTTTAATAGGACCGAAAATACTTAAAATACACAGGTATTATAAAAATATCATGAATCGATCGTTGTTATCCTTTCCCATATTATTGCTTAAATATTTGCACTCGGGTTAGATAAAGTTTTATTAATTTTTGGGGCCCCATATTTGCGTTAACTTTTATGCAGGATACGAGATAACGGGACACAATGGCGTCTAATATACCCGAACGTTACAGTGAAAAAGAAGTCAAATTGCAACTAAATATTTCTGTAATATATGTAGTTTACGTAATTTATACTACTGATAGACTGCATTTTTAATAACGGAGTTGAATAACGAGGTTGTGACTAATAATACATGATTTATTAATTTATTTATTGTGTAAAAATGTAATCGATTTGAATGTTAGTTGATGAAACATAATCAAAAAACATAATAAATCACTTATTTATACCGGGAGATTTAAAACTTATCCCAAAAAATTGAATTGACTAGTCGAGAAGTGTGTTTCCTGCGAAAAATAGTTAGAAGGCTTCGAAAAATATGAGCAATAGCTCATTCATTTCAATCGTTTTTTGATTTTTGATGATAACTGAAAAGCCAGAAGAGATAGCGGGAATTGCAAAAAAGATCTTTAAAGAGGAGGAAATTTCCGATATAAAGTCCCAACTCTCGGAGTTCTATCTCCATTATTTATAAAATTAATTTAACGTTGAAGATGGGCCTCTGCGCGAAATCTTTGGTTGCGCGCTCGACGTCAAAACCGAGTACGTCACACTAAATATTTTTTTTGGGTATTAAATATAAATTAAAATTTTTAAAAAATTATGGTGTATTCAGAACACTTTAAAGAATTTATTCCCGTTGAAAATTTAACTTAAAGTTAGTTTTTTAACAAGTTAGACATTTGTCAATTAACAAATTTTTTTCGAACTTTCGTCCTCCTTGTACAGGGTGGCGCCTTTTCGTTGACCTTACAGGGTACAGCGAAAACTAAAAGAGATAGAACAAATCTGATTGTGCAATCTCGATTTCGATTTTTGAAACAAATTCAATGGTGAAACTAAATCATGGATAACTTGATTCGTTTTGGAGATACAGAGTGTTTTTCAAATTTTGTCAATTTGGCCAGGCACTTGTAACTCGCTTGGTATTAGAGATAGAAAAAAACTGTAAATAGAAAAGTTTTATGGATTTTTGCGTAGAATTCAGTAGAGTACCTATATTTTTTTATTGACTTTTATTTTTAAGTTATAACACATAGTTGGGTTTTTTAAATGGAACACCCTGTATATTTTTTTTAAAAAAAGGATAGAGCTTACAAAGACCAAATTAATGATATATAGTTTAATGGGTCTGTCTGTAATAGATCTTGCGTAAATTGGCAAAAACCTATAAAATTAAAAGATGTAACACAAAGTTGTTTTTTTAATGGGACACCCTGTGTATTTCTTTAATAACTAATAAAACAGACAAAGATCGATTAAATAATATATGGTTTAATGGGTCTGTGTGTAATGATCTGGCCCAAACTGACAAAAACCATAAAAAAATTTAAAAAAAACCAAAAATGAAAACTATGTAATTTTAATATCTCAAAATCATAATAAAAACATATTAATAATAATATTAAGATACGAAGCAATATAGTTATTTAAATTTATACTTAAAAGGGAGAACTATTTAATTATCTTAAAAAAAATACATTTTTAGATAAACTAAAATTTAACATAATTACCAGTAATACTAATATTATAAGTTGAATAATTTAAACAAACAAAAAAGAATTAATTATTTTATAAATTTTAATTACGAAATATTTAGGTCCTTTACAGCAAATGTTCAAATTGCAAACCATTATTTTCTATACATTTTTCGCAACGTTTAGCGACACTTCTTAAAGCATTATATATATGCAAGTTGGACACCTTTTGTAAACTGTTCCTAAAATGCATGTGTAATTCATTTAAATTGTTGCTCTTAGTTTTATAGGTTTCGTTTTTAACAAATCCCCAGAGGAAAAAGTCCATAGGGGTAAGGTCAGGTGACCGTGCCGGCCACCTAACTGGACCATTGGTACCTATCCACTTATTGGGAAAATGTTCATCAAGAAATAACCTCGCGGCACGGGCATTGTGGCAAGAAATTCTTCCGTCTTGTTGAAAGATGACATTATTCATTTCCAGAAGGGGAAGATTATCTATCTCATTTAATAAATTTTCTTCCAAAATATTTAAATAAAGGTCTGTTGTGAGATTGTCATCAAATTCAAAATGGCACAAAATTCTGTTCTTATAAAGTGCACACCACACATTA
The DNA here is from genome assembly GCA_019359885.1 of Listronotus oregonensis. Taxonomy (NCBI): domain Eukaryota; kingdom Metazoa; phylum Arthropoda; class Insecta; order Coleoptera; family Curculionidae; genus Listronotus; species Listronotus oregonensis. Next base: position 2,832 of record JAHBCN010021442.1, on the reverse strand, counting down.
AAACCGAATTCCCCTTGTCTGACTCTGTTTACTGTCAAACGAGGATTTCCGTTTGACCAGTAAAGATTATTGTGGCGATTAAAAGTCATCACTAGTTACTCGAACTTCATCTGTCCATATTATCTTTCTGGAAAACTCTGGATCTTGTTCACATTGCCGGAGATACCACAAACAAAATGTGATACGGCGTTCTGCGTCACCCGGATGTAAATTATGGATTTTTCTATAAACATATTGATGGTAATTGTGGCGTTTTAAAATTTTTTTACTTTTTTTCCTATTAACACCAATAGCATCCCAAATTTGTCTGGATGATGCAGTAGGTTCTGCGACAACATACCCTATTGTATTCATTTCTTCCAGCTCTCTGTTTTCTTTATTATAGGTCTTTGAACGTGGTTTTTGAAAAGATCCAAAGGAAATCAAATTACTTACTAATCTGGCAAACATTTTCTGTCCTGGTTGCCTTCGTTCTGATATCTATTAAAATACAGATTTAATGCATTTATACTATTTTTTCCACTTTCAATGTAACATTCCAACATATTAAATTTTTCGTAATTTTGAAACTCCATTTTATAAAATAATATCACTGCTTCCAAATAAGTCATACTAGTACGTCAGTTTCATTTGTTTCATACGGGGTTTTATACTCAAAGCCTACTTTAGAAAATGTTTCCTTTTTCAATCATGATAAACACAGCAATATCAAAACTTTTTATATAAAGTTTAGGCATAGGTTTAATAGTATGAATTATTAAATATATATTTTAGTCTTGGATTTTTATTCGTAATTTAAATTTTAGTTATATAGAAGTTAGAAAATTGGTTAAATAATAAAATAAGTGTTAGCAAGGATCGGATATATGATTTTTTTACGTTTTTGGCAGTTTGCCCAAGATCTATTGAACACAGACCCATTAAACCATATATCATTTGGTTGATATTTGTCAGTTGCATTACTTATTAAAGAAATACACAGGGTGTCCCATTAAAAAACAACAACTTTGTCTCAAATATTTTAATTTTTATAGGTTTTTGCCAATTTGCGCAACATCTGTTACAGACAGACCCATCAAACTATATATCATCGAATTGTCTTTGTAAGCTCTATCCATTTTTAAAAAAATATACAGGGTGTTCCATTTGAAAAACCCAACTTTGTGTTATAACTTAAAAATAAAAGTCAATAAAAAATTTATAGGTACGCCACTGAGTTCTACGCAAAATCCCTAAAACTTTTCTATTTATACTTTTTTCTATCTCTAATACCAAGCGAGTTACAAGTGCCTGGCCAAATTGACAAAATTTGAAAACACTCTGTATCTCCAAAACGAATCAAGTTATGCCATGATTTAGTTTCACCATTGAATTTGTTTCAAAATCGAAATCGAGATTGCGCAATCAGATTTGTCCTATCTCTTTCAGTTTTCGCTATACCCTGTAAGGTCAACGAAAAGGCGCCACCCTGTAAAGGGTTATTCACTTTAAAGTAAACAAGGCTTTATTCTTGAACTTCCCTGTACTTTTTTAAAAAACGAATATAGCCATTAATTTAAATGTTCTTTATGACCCCCGTTATTTTCGAAGCATGATCTATAACCCCTCCTTAGCCTTTCTAAGCTCGCCGATTTGAGGTTCTTGGTTAAGACGATTAGTTTCATTTACAATTTTTTCTCTCATTTCTTCCGCGTTTGTGTTCTCATTTTGGTAAACGTCGTTCTTCAAGTGACCCCATTGAAAAGTGTCCAAAATTGTAATATCTGGACTATTAGGTGACCATCTAATAGTGCCATAACGTCCAATCCACTGATTGTATCGGCGATTGAGATACAACCACAACTTGACGAACAGCATGGGGCGGCACTCCGTCTTGTTGCCAAATTATCTTGCGATACGTTTCGAGTGGCAATTCTTTTAAAATGTCCCCATATCGTTTTCAAGAAGATTGAGGTATCTTTCTCCAGTTAAGGATCCCTCATAGAATATTGGCCCGACAATTTTATTGTTAAGCACACCACACCAGACATGAAGAGAAGACCTTCCTTGGTATTTAATCTCTTAAAATTTCCTAGGATTTTGTCTTGCCCAGCTGTGCGTATTGCGTCGGTTAAACATTCCCGATGTAGTGAACGTACCTTCATCCGTCCAAAGAATCGTTTGAAACAGGGTAGGATCGTTATCTTGTTCATGGATTAAAATTTGGGAAACAAATTGAAAGCGAAGTTCCTTTTGTCCGTTGGAAGAACGTGATATGGAAGATACTTAGAATATTTCAGTGTTCTCTAAACCGTCGCATAGGTTACTTTTTTTCTTGCAGGGCCACGCCTCAAGTCTCTAACTGCGTCACTAATTAACTTCATGGGATACAAAGTAAAATAATTTAGAATAGCTTGATCCCGTTTTTTTTATCATTGTAGTCCTTTTTCTAATACGTAACGATTTTGTTTCTTCGAATAAGACCTTCAGTTTTAAAATCGTTTTTACTGATATATTTCTGTGGAAATTTGCAACATATCTTCGTTGGGTTTCTCTGGCGTTTTCTCTACATTTATAATAGAGAGATATAATTTGAAGCCGTTCTTCTGATGAAAACCTCATTATAAAACTACTGCAAAAAGTAATAAACTTATTTTTAAAATTCTTGACTTTGACAAATAAGCACCTGTGACCTGCGGCAGCCAGGTTTTTTCAGGTGAAACTATTCTTATAGTATCATGCAGTTTTTAGACAATTGCAGCAGAACCGCAGGAAATAAGCCCAGCAACTTCTATATCACCGAATTCCTCGTGAAAATCTCTATCTATTGATATAAAAATGTACAGGGTAATC
>JAHBCN010021441.1:0-7500 GCA_019359885.1 Listronotus oregonensis | reverse complement strand
AAATCGTAGTGTAAACACTTTAGGTATTTTTTTTGTAATTTTATTACATTTTTAAATAGTTTTTAAACACTGCTGTGAGTTTTTCAAGCACCTAGCTAAAAATTGTTTACATGATACGGCAGATATTTTCTTATTACTGATAAATGGTAGAGTAGATCCATAATGTGTTCTTGTGGTAATGTAAAAATGTGTGATATTTAATTTTAAGGACTTGGTTATTGTATATTCCCCTAGAATAATTTAATTTATTACTTATTGTATTTTTATAATAAACTGTTTTTACTAAAGTATTTTTAATTTTTACTATAATTTATGCTTTTGTTTATAAAAGCAAGCAATTATTCTATATACTAACCATCAGAAAGAACAATTACAAAAGATTTTTACTTAAAAATAATTTTTTACCATATATAAAAATAGAATTTGGTTCTTCCGAATAAATTGTTTAATATCAGTATGTTTAAAATACTTTAAATATTTGTAATTTATATAAATACAATATAACAGTAGCACAATATATTATTAATAGGTTCGTTCCAAACCGCAGTTCCTGTCCCAGTTCCTGTACCGCCGCGTCATGAAAGGGTTTTGAAAATTTTGCATGGTGTTATGGCAGTACAAAAACAACGAAGTTAAACACTTTCTGTATCAAAGAGTTTTGTTTTGCATGGAAATCAAAATTATTGTTTGGAAAAGGTTTACGGTCGACCACAATATGTTTTCCCGAGATTTTACACTGATTTAATTTTAGAACATTTTTTTAAATAAAATTATATTAGAAAAAAATCTTTTTTTACTGGTTTAAAGCAGGTCGGCTATAACGAAGACTATGTGACCTTACTCTGTCATAATTACTAGTTTAAACCAGTTATCTAGATATATCCTTTACAAGTGGTATCTTTGCACACGACTAAATAGTAGGTTAATATTAGTAACGGGCGCGTAATCGATATTTATCGAATTGATTTCGAAAAAATTAGGACCGAATAGGAAAAACTTAGGTAATCTTAATATTTAAACACACTAAGATTAACTTTTAAATATATTTTGGAAAATTACTTCTCTTGTACTTAAGCAAAATTAAAATATTTTTAATTTAACAGTTTCGATATTTCTATTAATATCTACCAAAGAATTGCGGTGATGATGCGAAGAGAGAGTAGCTTAAGTACCTGAAAGTTACGGTGGGGCAGCGTGGTTAAAAAAATAATAAGAATGAGTGATTTCTTGATCGATTAAAGTAATTTATTTTCCAAATGTAAAAGGTAAATTTTAAATAAAGGTCTTTTAAGAGGATAAGGTTTATTAAAAACATTTCTAAAAATTTTGCACGGCACCAAGCTAGCCACCTGAGTCAACAATTAAATCTAGGTCACTGGTCGATTAAATCATATAGGTTTATTGCTATTTCCGCCTATTTTTGTTTAAGTGCTAGCTAGTGAAATAACACTGGTATCACGGTCGATCGGAAATGAGAGAAAGTTAAAACGCAGAGCGGAACAGTTCAGTAATGCGTTATAGAAAAGTAAGTGTCGGTTAAAAAAATGTTAGAAATTAAGTGATTTTTGTTATGCTAGCATAAAAAAAATGAAATTTGGTGGCTCCAAACCAGATATTTTCTTTTAAAATTAAAGTTGGCTTAAAGTGAATCGATGGAAAAGAACGGTGACTAGTAAAGTGCTGAAAAGCACTTAATTTAGTTACAACTGTTGTCAGCTGTAGGGTAGGTTTTTTAACCACAGAAAAGACAAAATTATCCTAGGCCAGTACCAGTAAGCGAAATGTTATCTGCTTAAATAATACTCCGACAAGTTTAAAGAAGCTAGAAAAATGTCAGACCAAACAACAACTGTTCAAAATGCTACTTTAATTGCCAATAACTTAGTGCTAGGTATTTACTCCATTCCTACCTTGAATGAGTTAAGCAGTATAGAAGGATTTTTAGCGGAAATTAACAAAACCGAACTCATAACTGATTGAGATGGACAACAAAAGTAGTCATAGCAAGACTGAAGCTTAAATACAAAACCAAGTAGTTCAGAAACTCTAAACTTACCCTTGAGATAACAACTGAGCTGCTGCTATTAAAATTTTTGTAGAGTGTCAACAGCAAATAGCTGAGCCCCGTCACCAATAAAATAAAACTATAACGTTGACAGGAACAGTGGCTACAGGCAAAATTTTAATTGTACATTAAAACAAGAGATTGTGACACAAGTGACTCTTGAATTACAGATGTCTACTGAGCAGAGAGTGTTTTCGTGAAACCTAACAACATTAGAGAAAGCATAAAAACTAGCAGAACAAAAATAATCTGTTGAAAATTTGCTTAGGCCATTCTTCAGTAGAGAATGACGAAACTCTAGATTTTAATTCTCAAAAAGCACCATGAAAGTAACAATTCCTATGCTAATCAAGAAGGCAACACCAGTCAAAATCAAACAAACAACACCGATCATAATTAATGAAATTATTAATACAACTGACAAAAGATGGGTCAAACAGTCACTTTTTGTAAGGGTACAAATTTTTTGTGTTCCGGGTTTAATAAACTAGGATCTGTCATAAAATTTTGCCCTTAGATAACGTATATGTCAATCTCTCTTAAGAGTTTAGTTTTTTGCCAACAACCTAAATATTTTTTAAAAGTCTACCCCACAAAGAGCCACAATCAGCAACAATCCAATAATGACATCCAATAACGCAATACCTACAAATGCAAAACTGACATTGCCTTTGTATTTTGCCTGTCATGTTACAGTACAGTACAATTTTATGGTGATTCATTTCGGATCTTTTCATGTCGACTTACTTTTAGGCATCGACTTTTTACACAAAAATTATGTGAAATTTGCCTAAGGAAGCCGATGTTTTTATACATTTAAGAAAATTACAGAAATATGTGTAGAAAAACAGGACTTACAAGGTAATATAACAGTGAGCTTAAATGAAAAAGCTTTTAAAATATCACTTGCAGAATGAAATGCTACTGTCTCGAAGACGATTCTTAAAGAAAAGCAGTGCTTTTAATAAATTCTGCTCAACATTCCCCTTTATTGCCAATAACGACAAAGTGTGGTGGTGGTAAGATGATTGGTAGTCGTCTGGAGACCGAAAATAAACAACATCAAATGGACTCGAAAGACAGTATGTCTTAGAGCCATCAAGAGTGAATTATGCCAATTTAATTACAAGGTAGTTTAAAATAATTTCAACACACATTTTAAATTTGAGCACATGCGCAAGACCTTATTCCCTAGATCAAGAGATTTTAGGCTGTACAAAGTTTTACTAGGGATGTTTTAGCAAAATAACACCCATCTTAAAACTTAAAGCACTTTAGGCATAATTATTAAGAATTAGATCCCAATACTTTAATAAATAAATAATGTAGATATCAGGCCTATTATCACCCCTAAAACACCGATTTTACTCTTGTACAAATATGTATTTATTTTGGTATTACCGTTTTTTTAATACATCATGTATATGTAGTTAAAAAATATTCATAGTAACGGAAATTTGGAGCATATACGAATTATGCGATAAATAATTTTAAAACCTAAACTAAAAAACTTCATGTATATCTAATAAGTATTATATTTAATTTAATTAATAGATAAAAAAAATAATTTCAAAATTAGCACTTGTATTTTTTTTAATGGGCCTTTTAAAAAAAAAACAGTCATTATATCTAAATAAATTAAATATAACGAGAGTAAATTCTAACATTCTATTCGGACACAGTACACTTAAGTTTATTAAAATTTTTATAAATAGATGTAATTTTAAGTTGAGCTACCAACTTTTACATTAACTTAATACCGCCCTACAAGTCAACCTTCTTAAACAGCCGTCACATTGAGACCTAGCGAAAAACTAATTTTGCTGATATTACATGTCAGTTTTAAAAGCAAAAAAAATACGAATTTTAGGCTAGACATCAAGCTTAATAAGTCATACACAAAGTAAATAAGTTCGAATTTAAATACCGTGGATAGATAAAAACTTTTAAAACATTATTTTGTCTTTGGTTAGATATGATGTGGAGTGGTGTCACAAGATTTTTAGCAGTTTCTAAAATTTAAATTTTCAAAAAAATAAAATTTTGATGGGTCAAAAAAATCCTTTAATATAAAATTAAATTATTTTAGTTAAATAATCTAATTATTATTCGTGTTAATAAAAAAATTAAATAAATTTCCTAACAGCCATTAACTAAATCCACAGAAATTTAAGAAAATAGTTTCGTTTAAAAAATAAATGTTAACGATTGGAAAACTAAAATGGCCCCTTTATATTTCTAATAGACCTGCGCAGTAACTTTAAACCTATACTATAATAATTACAAAACAAACCTGCACACGTGCAATTCACAAAACACTTAGTGTTTTGATAGTCAAAATTAATAAGAGTGATGGCAACACTAAAAAAGCTTGCCTGAGGCTATCAGGATTACATCTCTAGATGTAAATCGCTTGTTGCCGTATTATATACATGTTACTAAATATCTATTTTTACATCAGCAATTTACTGGTGCTTTAAAATTACGCAAAATAAAATATTTCAGTTTTATTAAAATATTTAGGCATATTTGCCTATCATAACATGCATTATATAATATCTTATAAATAACTTATGGCTGTTGACTGCCTATTTTAAAAAGAGACCGCCTACTTCGCAAGTTATTTAAATAAAAAAAATAGAGAAAACAACTTCGTTGTAAGTCTGGTTTACCGTCTGGTTTTCTTTTTCAATTTTCTGTCATCGTTTATAGCTTTGCTGCAAAGGCAATTCACCAGCTCTATTTGGTAGCGGCCCCAGTGTTGTCTGGCTCTAGGCGGTATTAAAGCCCCGGATTCACCTACGGAATTAAAGCTTCATCTTTACTAACACTTATGCATGTAGTGCTGTTAATGGGTTTTTGTAAAAAAGCTTTCAGGTGATGTGAGGTTATATGTTATTTAGAACAATAGGTAAGCTGGGTTGAAATATGCAATGCACAAAACACTAAAATAAAGGAATCTAAGGGGTAGTCAAGTATTTATTGCAGATCACTATAGCTTTATCCTATTAATAGCAAGCAACTTTATTATTAGATAAAAAATAGTTAAGATTGCCTTACTTTTCTCACTGCCATTTTCTATGAAACTTTCATTTTCTATTATTTATAATTGATATATTATGATTTATCTGGATACCTAACATGGCGTCTCATAAGAAGCACCTTTAAATATAAGAAATACTTACCTAAAGTAAAAAATGACGGGTATGTTACCCTTGGATTTGCAAGACAAAACCATACAACCTCTAGGTATTTTGGTACGATATTCTAAGTAACAAAGAATAAACACAAAATTATAGTCACAATTTAATAAACACTAATCACTAAAATAAGAAGGTTTTTATCAATCCAAAAAATTATAAAATATAATCACACAAAGCAAAACAATTGAAATTAATACGGCGCAAACCACAACTAAAATGACGAAACCACAACAAAACATGAAATTCGCTTGGAAGGAGGGTTAATGAGACGACGACGGTTGATGGTACAGCGCGGATATAGTTTCATACGCGCGGCACCGTTGCACCAGACAACGGTACTCCGGCTCTCATAAAAGTATAATGTGTTGCCTAACTACACACTCATTTATCAGTGTGTAAGTAGGCAACACATTAAAATATTTCGTGGAATTTTGTCATTGCGCAGAATCGGCGGGGCTCATTCTGACAATTATTTTTATAGTGGGCTGGACATTTTTTGATCGAATAGGCCATAGCATTGGGCTTTCATATACCCATAAACTTCCTTGGGTTTTCCGTTTTTCAGCAAAATGATAACCCAGGTAGCAAGGTGACGTTTTGATGACGTCCTGTTTTGGTCATATATTAGACGGAAGTGACGAAAAGGGTGACGTCCCAGGGGCTTTTCAGTGACGTGAATTTGTCACAGCCAGAAGACGTCTTATGAGGACGTCATTTTAGGACTTAATTTTACATGCATATTGGTATGCATTTTCGGCACAAATAATAACACCGGCACTAAAAAAAAAGTTTGATGTGTACTGGACGCGACCTATCTACGGGTATGTTTTTCGACCCTCTGAATCAGAATTTTAAGTCAGTTTAGGCCGTACGGGTCCCAATTTCGAGTAAATTGCAAAAAAACGTAAAAAATGGGTGAAAACTTTCGCTATTTCTTACGGTTTTTTGCAATTTACTCAAAATTGGAAGGTGTACGGCCTAAACTAATTTGAAATTTGGATTCAGCGGTTCAAAAAACATGCCGCGTCTGGTGTATAAAAAAAAATTCATATATGGGCCGGTGCACGAAAAAAATGTTTTTTGTACAGCGGACGCGACCTATCTACAGGCACGTTTTTCGACTCGCTGAATCCGAATTTTAAATCAGTTTAGGCCGTACACCCTTCAATTTTGAATAAATTGCAAAAAACGATAGGAATTAGAGAAAATTTGCACCATTTTTTACGTTTTTTGCAATTTACTCGAACTTGGAACCCGTACGGCCTAAACTGACTTAAAATTCGGATTCAGAGGGTCGAAAACTCAGTGTAAAATATGCAATTTAATGTTATAAAAAAAAAAACCTTTTTAGCACAGATGTACATTAAACTTTAAAGTTATTAAATACAAACAAAAACATAAAATTGAGTTTTTAATGGATAAGTTTATTAAGTTATTCTAAAATACATTTAACCCTTAAAAATATGACCAAATAATGCTACTGATACTAGATTTTAGTATTAGTATTATTAATGCTAGATCGAAATAATAATGGCCGAAAATTAATTAAAAAAATTAACATTTTTAAACATTAGCTTTAGTCTTGGTTAAGCGAGTGTATTAAAGAAAAACTACAATAATTATCTTTACTTTGATCCACAATAGGAAAATCATACATTAACAAATATGTTATATCCATAAAAAAATAATATAAAAATTAAACATTTTTAAACATTAGCTTCAGCCTTGATCAAGTGAGTGTATTAAAGGAAAACTAACATAACTATCTTCACTTTGATCCCCAATGGGAAAAACCATACATTTACAAATAATATCCTTAAACATATAAGTATAAAAATTTGTAGATAAACTTTTGACTACAAAAATATTTAGTTTTTTAGATTCAAATGGGTAACGGTAGAGTGACTCATATTTTTGAAATTGCTTTCCCTTCAAAAAGATATTGCCAGATCTTGTATCAGTTAATATATTAGAATTTGTAAAATTATGTTATCTTTTGTCAGACAGTAGCAATCACTAGAACTAAGAGAATAAATAATTAATGTAAAACTTTTATACTTAAGTTTTTTAAAAGTTTTGCAATTAACATGCTCACTAAATACATCAGATATCTCATTTAAAGCAAGTGGAGTTTCTTGCACGGGTAATATTTGTATCTGCGAATGGTGCACTTCATGCAGTCTACGGAAAATTTGTTGTAAGGGTTTATTAGGAGACCTAACTAATTTCTTT
>JAHBCN010021440.1:0-14156 GCA_019359885.1 Listronotus oregonensis | reverse complement strand
AAACTTATTGTATATAAGCAACTTATACTTTTTTGCTATACCTGCACCCATTGTTTAAGTTGCTTTAACTTTAAAAAATCTTCTGTTTTATTAAATTTATTCCAAAGATATGATAAAAATTATAGCATAAGAAAGACATAAAGCTACCTATGTTTTCCATTTCTTGCAATAAAAGTCATATTTTATCACGACCATTGCCAGTAATTGAATATTTGGTTAAAGATAATTAAATACATTTTCACCGCTGCATTCAAGCATAATATAGCCACTGTATTGGTGTATATATTTCGTAATCCCTGACAACTGTATTAACACAGAATACCTTGTAAAGGGTCGCATAGAAATTACCATACGAAGTGTAAAGGACCCAAAATGGAAAGTCAGCTTTAATAATGGTTATATGAATTGTGTATATTATCCTTCTATTATATAGTTTAGAAACTAAACCCTTCAAATAATTTTAAGTAAATATTCCTAGACAAACATTTAATAGTAAACAAACATGTCAATTATTATAGCAGGAAAAGAAATCAAAATAGTTTATATAAAACTTAATTATTTTTTAAGTTTTCTAATCTAACAACACCAAATTTAACAACTCATATATTTAAACAAAAAGAAGTGTTTTAAAAATTTTGTTGGACATATACGAGCAAAAGAGGCACATTAAGGCATCTATTTTGTGATCCTTTAAAAATTTGGATTATTTAAAAGCTTTTTGTAAAATAGTTTAAGATATATAACTTACAGTTATAACTAAAATAACTATATTAAGTAAATTTAATAATAATGCTAAACAAGCTTAATTTTTATTTATTTATAAAGTTATTTTAATGGACAAAGCCATTTCTACAAAGACAATGGAATAAAATAAATAGTAAACTATAAACTAATGTGTTTAAAGGTAAGAAGAAGAACTTTTATAAAAATAATATTAATAACAATCTGAAGCAATATATAGAAAGCTGATAGCAAGTCAATTTAATACATTCATAACCTAACTTCTAAAGCTTACACTCGAGGTAAAAATTACAGATCGAAATGAGTGGCAGCAACCCGATCTCCCCGGCACGGTTGGAGACATCATCTTGTCTACGAATGGTTCCAAAACCGAGCAGGGAACTGGAGCGGAGTGTACAGGAATTCACAATTCTCCATTCCACTAGGAACATACAGTTCTGTATTTTAAACGAAATATATGCTTTTCTGCACTGTGCAAAAGAAAATAACAGGAGGGCTTATAAAACCAAGCGGATCTGCATAATAACAGACAGCCCACCCTCACTGGGTTCATTAGTAAACCCCAGGGTAACTTCCAAGCTGTCATGAGAATGCCAAAAAGAACTGAAAGTCCTGAGAGGACGCAACAGAGTAACTCTCATGTGGGTAGCAGGACATTTGGAAATAGAAGGCAACGAAAAAGCGGATGAGCTAACAAGACAGGAATCATCCACACCATACTTTGGACCAGAACCTGCCCTTGGAGTAACCAAAACCACAGCACGAGGGCAAATCAGGGAATGGATCCGAAACAAACACGAGGAATACTGGGGAAATCTCAGTAAAATTAGACATGGAAAAAGCTTTATAAGGAGCCCATCCAAAAGAACGAAAGAAGAACTATTCAGACAGAGTAGAAAAAGACTTTGCATAACAGTAGGGTTGCTATCAGGGCACCATAACCTAAGAGGACACCTACACAAGATACGCTCATACAATGGGGGCACAATTGCAAAATATGCGACGAGGAAGAAGAAACGGCCTACCATATTCTGTGCGAATGTAAAACATTGAATCACAAAACACAGGCCTTATTTGGGCAACCAAAAACAATCCTAGAGGAATATCTCAACCATCCAGTCTCGTGGTTATACAGACTTGTAGAAGGAACAAGACTTATAAAAGGATTGATATAAAAGATAATGGGAGATTAGGCACAAAAAGCCTAAAAGGCTGCTCTGGTTCCGATAGTGAATCAAGACGGCTCCCAGAAGGAAGAAGAAAAAGAAAAAGAAAGCTTACATTACTTCAATACTGTTTAATACAGTGTAAAATTAAATTAAAAATGAAATTTTTAACTTTTACCCTAAAACTTTAAGTCTAGAAATAAATTTAACATAAAAATTATTATAATTATTAAATGTATAGTAATTTAGACCTAACTCCATAAAACATTTATCTATTAATAACGACTACGAAAGTCCCACAATAAATTATATAAAAAATAAAAAAGGCTCTGCTTTAAATTTTTCTTGTGTTATAAAAAGACTTATAATAAATTTAAATATTTTTATTACGAAACCTACAGAAAAGTGGCCCCAGTAATTAAAAAAAAAAAAAGTTGGTGATAGCCTACTAAACGAATATTAATTTGGGTAAAAACATAAAAATAAACAAAAAATAAATAAGTAACGGGGAAAAACTACAGTATATAAATTAAACTGTAAAACATATTTTAAAGTTTAAACAGGTCCTACACGAAGGACCTTAAAGCAAATAGTTTGAAAGCACAGGAATATTTTTAATTCAAAAAGAAAGATTTTACTTATGCTTTTTATTTGACAGAACATTGCCACTTTTAAAAATTTAACTATAAAATTTGACTTTAGCTAAAAATGGTGAAAAGGGTTTTTCTGGTATTCTTTAAAGTAAATAAAACTAATAAGAACAATATATTCTAGACGATCGATTTAGGTTTAATAATTCAAAATTTTTATACCTTTTCCGTATATAATTGTCAAGACTGATTTTATGCAACAAATAAGTACTACAAATAAGCTTTTGCTTAATGTCAGTTATGCCAGCAAAAAATAACCGTTTTAATATGCATGCCCTATTAAAAGCATACATTACTTGCCCAGTACACCATAGCCATATATATAACACACGTTTTGAATATAAGAAACAATGGTTATGCTAGCTACAGTTATACAGGTTGTTAACTTTTTATTAAATTATAATGTGTTTTAATGTTTTTTTTTTATAAGATATTTTTACACTGTATCTGCTAATTTAAGTTAAAAACATTGACATAATTTGCAAAAAAATAATTAAAATGAGCCCGAGGTAAAACTCCAATTGACCAAATTGCTAAAAATCATTATAACTCCTATGGTAATATAAAAAATTTGCTTGCACAGTAAAAAATGTGCATTCTCGAACAATTCGACTAGAAAAAAAGATTCGCACCATTATTTTTCACGTAATATTAATATAAATTGAGGAGGAAAACTTCTGAATCGTAATTTTGGGTAAAATTTATTAGGAATACGGGGGAAAAAACCCAAATTTTTTTGGTGTTTTGAAGTGGTTTAAGTATTTTTTTTTTTGTTTGAATAAATTTTTAAAAAAAATACATATACCTACAAAATTTTGGGGTAAAGCAAATCTGATCTCTTTACAATAGAAATAAAATTTAAAACCAGTAATAATAACTTTTTTGGGAAATTATAATTATAAATCACAACGTTTTAAAAAAACAATATTGCACATAAGAAACTTTACCAGACTATTTTTAACTCCCAAAAAAGAAGAAGAAAGTTTTTTGAGCTAAAAGCAAATTAAAAAAGTATTAGTATTATATATATATATATATATATATATATATATATATATATATATATATATATATATATATATATATATATATATATATATATATATATATATATATATATATACATATATAAATAAATAAAGTCATTTCACAGGGAATTTTAATCTTTTTTTTCATTTTATTAAGAAGTCTATGTGCCCAAAGAAACTCTACCTATTTGTTATTCTTTATAACAAGGCTCAAGAATTTAATTTTATTTTTATATTGCAGTTGGGTGAAAATACTGTATTTCCCCATTTTTTAATCACGTTTTAAAGTCGTGCTGCACTTCACCTATTTGGGAATTAAGGAGCCATTAAAATTCAACGTGAACAAAATGAGAAGCCATTTTTTTTTAAGTGTGTTGTGAAAAGCAACTTCTTTAATATTTTTTTCAATACATCTACATGGCGCAGAATAACATCTTAAAACCCGTTGATACTAAAATTGGTTGGTTTAAAAAATTTCTTGACGAGATGATGTTTTACGTTCAATTTATTAACTACGATTGTTCATAAGCTGGTTGCCCGGTCAAAGGGGGTCCAAGGCCTACATTCGGTGTGACCATCCCCCAAGGGTGAAACACGTGTAACCGGATTGGCTGGACCTGGGGTTATCCATTTAATTTGAGGCCTCGTAATTTTAACCAACCGCTTAGTAGTCATATCTAACAGGACATTTAATCTTTTTTAGTTCCCTTAGGGAGCCTATATGCCCAAGGAAACTCTACCTATTTGTTATTATACATACAAATATATATATATATATATATATATATATATATATATATATATATATATATATATATATATATATATATATATATATATATATATATATATATATATATATATATATATATATATATATAATATATATATATATATATATATATATATATATATATATATATATATATATATATATATATATATATATATTTTATACATACATTTTTAAACATAACTTTGTTAAAGTAAAATTTTTAAATATATAAATCATATTTATTAAAATGTAAATTAAGAGAAAGTGCATAATATCTAAAATTTTATCAAGATAATTAGGAAGTCATTTCAGGAAAACCTATAATCAATTAAAACAAACTTATTTGTCATTTGACATGACATCCTCATAAAATATAACAGAGAGTTCTCAGAATTTCTCTAAGTTTGTATTAAAATTTTTACAATTTCTGTTTTATTTCTTATTTTTAAGTTTATCTTGATACTTGTGGCAGACTTGCCACCGAAACTTAGATAAGTATAGATTTTTTAAAGTTTTTTAAGGGCTATTTTCTATTTTCTGTTTCAGGCATTCTGCTAGTGCATATTATGGGTTAATAGGACTAAAGATCGAAGCGTTTCCATTGTAAAAAAATACTTTTTCTGCGAGTCAACCTAGATTTGGCCTAGGTCTTGCTTTAAATCTTAATGTCTTGCAATTTTATATCTACTAACTTAATATTTAATTTGTTGCAAGTGCTTTGCAGCCTATTAAGCAAATGTGATACTGCGATTGGATAAAATGTCGTTCTTAAAACAAAACACTTTATCAACATGTGCACCGTTGTAGAAACAATCAAGAGTTTCGATATCATATTGCACCTGTAGTTGTGGTTTGTTAAGCTTAAGTCTCATTTTTACGGTCCATTTTCAATCTTCCTCTTTGTCTTTTGTCTGTATTTATGTTCGTATATAAATCCTTTATGTAAGTTTAGTTATCTGCCAATCAAGCCTCGATTTATGACAATCACGTTTAAAGAGGCACTTAGAATCCCAAAAATACTTTTGATTGACTGAATGCTCGCTTGTTATATTCATGCAAAAAGCAGACCAATATAATAATATTTATGATTTTTTTGTGCCAACTTAGACTAAGACATGCACATATTGCACATAGTGAATAAATGCATACCTTTATCAAGCCATATTAGGTAAAAATTTAAACATGTGTGTAAAAATATATTTGAATTAAACAAATAAAATCAAATTTTAGGAAAAAAAAACTGGCGGGAAAAAATTTATAATACCAGCCTTTTATTTCCCAGGTATAGGAAAAGCATCTCAACCCGATTCCTATATCTATTTAATAGGAGAAAATTGCTAATGATTGTGCATTTACCTTTTCTAGTAGCTATAAGAACCCCAAGTATTTTTAAAAATATTTTTAAGTTTTTCTGTTTGTAAATATTTATTTTTTAAATATAGTTTACCTGTCCTTTTTCTTATTCCATAAGTTTTATAAAAATATTTTTTTCCTGTAGTTGCACGACCCATTTTCAAAAATATTTCTTATATGTAAAGAAACCCATATTATAACTGTTTTCTAAAGAAAATTTTAAAAATACTGCATATTGTATAATAAAAAGAAAATTTTCTTCCAGAAAAAATTTTAACCGTCTGGCATTTAGCATTTTCATATAAAATTTAAACCTACGTTAAGGTTATTGTAATATTTATTTTTTGTCTTTCTTAACCCTTGAATGCCCATTATTATTGGGCTTTCTTGTATAATTTAAATGAAAAAGTAAAAGTAATTTCGACAAAAGGGCTTTTGATTAAAGCGATAAAAGAAAAAATTTGGTTAAATCTGTTTTACTGATACTCATTGTATTTAAATTACGGAGATTTCAAACTAATGGAAAGCTGCTGGTCAGCTTAAGTTGAATATACATGTTTTCTTCTTGTAAGAAAGGTTTGACCCGAGTTACTGATTCATTGTCAGTCTAAGCAGCCTATAGGAGATGTAACATATTCCCCACCAGAATTTTATTCCTTTGGCTGTATAGTTGGACTGACTTCAATTTCTGTTGATTTTGTTTACGATTTTATCCTTGCCATTGACAGAACATTACAAATTATAAAGTTCCCAAAATGTTTAACTTAGTTTGTTACTTTTGAATTTGTGTATTTTTGCGATTGCTTATTCTGTCATTGTTTGCATTTACAAATTTAAAAGTTGGTAAAATTTGACCTTCTGCTTATATTAGGTAACCAAATAAGTTTGTGCGGTTTTTGGTAGAAAAATATAAATTTTTATTGAGAAAGATACTATTTATTCGTCGAAGTAATTACCATCACACTCAATGACCTTTTTCCAACGTGGAACCAATTTTTGTATGCCGGTATTGTAGAACTCCCTGGATTTGGAGTCAAAAAATTGGCGGATTTCATTTATTACACCATTTCGAGTTGTAAACTGTCGGTGCCTCATACAGTTGTCAAGAGACAAAAAAAGGTAATAATCACTTGGCGAAATGTCTGGAGAATATGGCGGGTGCGGTAACGTTTCCCAGCCGAGTTCAGAAATTTTTTCTCGGGTCTTGCGGTATGAGGCTTGGCGTTATCCTGCAAAAATATCGCTCTCTTCCGATTGATCAAAGAAGGGTATTTCTGGATGAGAGCTGCTTGTACTCGTTGAAGCTGCTCACGCTACAAGTTAGCAGTGATGGTTTAACCCTTTCCAAAACTTATAATGGACAATTTCAGTTGCTCTCTACCAAACACACAACAAAACCTTGTTTGGGTGCAAAGAAGCCTTGGGCGTGTGTGGTACCGAATCAATAGGCGACAACCAATGATACTAACGCTTAGAATTCGAATACAAGATCCATATTTTGTCGCAGGTCAATAACCATTTAAGAAATGGTTCATTAGCGTTGCGTGAAATGTTTGCTGAACAAATAGTAAGACGACTTAATTTGTTATCATTTGTCAATTCATGTAGGACCCATTTACTTAACTTCCACGTCTTTCCTAGCTGATGAAGATGCAACCGAATAGTTTCAGGACTCATATTGAACATTTCTGCAAGTTCTTGGCACGTTGTCCTGGAATTTGCGTCCACAACCTGTCGAAGATCCTCGTTGTTCATGATTTTTGGTCTCCCTGAGCGCGGTTCATCGCTTAAACTGAGATCTCCCAAAGAAAATTTTTTGAACCACTTCTGTGCTGTTCGATCACTAAGGGCAGCATCTCCGATTGCGGTACATATTTTTCGCTTTTGTGCCAAGTTTGTAGTCATACAGTAAACAACTTCGAATTACTGTTTTATTCGTCGCCATTTTCAATTATTAAAACTTGGAATGTAACAATTTTCAGCAACTTTTTATGTGTGTGAGAAAAGAAGGAATTATACCAAAGTGTCAGCAGGTAAGAAACAATCGCTATTACTCAAAACATAAACAATATCCATGGCAATGTGCGATATACAACAACCGCACGAACTTATTTGGTTACCTGATATAATAGGTATGTTCTTTTTAATCTGTATAAAATGAGTGAACAAACCATCTTTTAAATACAGTGGCGTATATAAAATATAAAAATTGAGGGCACCAACTGGTAAATTGAATAATTAAATAAAATAATTTAGGTAAAAATTTAATTTTTTATAAAGTTGTTTGACAAAATAAAGAGGCCTGGGTCCCTCTGTCCGCCCCACAAGCATACGCCATTGCTCATACATATTAAAGAGAGTGATAAAGTTGGTCATTTAAATTCGTTAATTTATTGGTTTTAAAAATAAAATTTAACTCCTACACTATTAAAAAGTAATAATTTGTACATTAAAATTCATTAATATTATTTTAAATAATGTAACTACATTGTTAAAAAGATTATATATTTTTTTTAATCAAAAATATAACAAAACTACCCTTTTTTTATAAACGTTTCTTTTACTTTTAAATCAATAAAACAAAATAAGGCCGCTTGATTTATTATTTTATTTTTATGGTTTCAATTATTTTCCTTAAAAAATATATAATTTTTTATTGCTTAAAATTAAAATTACACTTTCTAAATAATATCGCATAGGGTTTTCGACGAAACTATCTTTGTGCCAAGTCCTTTTACCAATAATGCTTTATGATGATACAGAACTACACAAAAAAAGAACTGATTTTTAGCATTAAAGTAAAATTATATTTCGGAAGATAAAAGCATTCAAAATTTAAAAAATTCAATAGTTGGTAGAAGGGCGCTACCCTTTAGCCAGACCTTGACTTTTATGTTTAGAGGTCCTTTAGGGACAATTACACAAATTTTCAAAGATTTATGTTTTGTTTTTATACTTTAATTTTTTTATTTATTTTATTTTAGTTGTTTTATGTATTTATTTGTTTTTTTATACTTTGTTATTGCACCATTATTATACGGGTGATTCCTAAGTTGACGCTTTTTGTATATAGAATTCATTAAAATAAACAACTTTTTTAAATAACTTGTTTTAAAATACTAAATAAGCACACATTCAATTTTGAAGACGTTCAGAATTAGCGCAAAATCTCGGGTTGTCTTGACGGAAGCGATTCTCCAATGTTGTCACGCTTTTTTAAACCGACTTGATTAAAATCACCAGTTGGGGCAGAATAGGCTTGCAAGGAAAACCGTCGCGCGTTCAATCTTGAAGCAACGTTTGCAGATTAACCATAATCTCCATAAATGAGGAACATATCCACGTATTCATTGTTTTTGGATTGTGCCATTTTCGCGATTTAACGATGATTTTAAATTAAATTTAGTCCCCGCCTTGTCCGGCAAAATTAATACGACTGATTAATACTGCGTGATTAACAAGACAAAAAACAAGCGTAAATAAGAAATAAACTATCTTTTTATGCCCAGACTCGCACTAGACACACTTTCAAAAAATTTATGTAGCTATGTTATTTTTCGGTTAAAAAAAAAAATTAAATTCAAAAATGTTGCCAATTTTAACGAGTTTTATACACAGCTAAAAAAGCCTCAACTTAGGAATCACTCTGTAATTGCTTATTTTTTTTACCAAAATGTTTTCTTATTTTCTTTTAAGAACGGTTTTTGTCTTGTCTACCATATAAAAAGTCTGCATTATCTAATAACGCCAACAATTGGAGAAACTAAGGTGTTCTTTTCAGGATTTTTTCTATTTAATTAAACATAAAATAATATCATTATTTTGGTTAAAACGTATTTTTTATGTCTTCTATATAAACGAGATTCATTAAAATTTCTTTAAAAAGAGATTTCCTTGTTCAGAAAAATATTCTTTAGAAAAGAATATTATTACATTCTGATATATGATAAAAGGAATACTTGAATATGCGGGGATTTGAACATTTTTACAAAAGCTTGAAATTTGATAAAAAAGACGAAGCAAAATTATGAAAGCTGGAATAAGGTTTAGCGGGATGCAAATAATAAAGAAAGGTCTTGTCCATGCAAGCAGGTGTAAACGGATCCTTGAGTCTCGCAATAAATAAGTCATCCTTAAAGGACAAATTTTGTACTAAAAATGTATAATTTATTTTGTAGATAAACATATTTTTGGTTGGTTGTTTGTATTTTGGGTTTTCAGGAATTTTTTTAGTACTGTGCATATTCTATGGAAAATATTTTCCATTTATTTTAGCGTTAACAAATCTTTTGTACTGAATTTCAGCACACGTATTTTAGTGTACAACTACTTATCTAAAAATAGGAATTTAATTGTTATAAAACTTTACTTTTCTTGTCCATATTTTTAGCCTGTAAACTGCAAAATTGTGACTTTTATTTCTATAAAAAAAAAAAAATGTAGAAAAAATATAATTGTTAAAAATGCTAAATTTTGATCGAGTAGCTAATTTGAAAATACTAGCTAAAGTATTTTTCAACTTAGCCTTCTTTATGTTACTTGATTTGTAAAATGCTTCAGCTAAAACGAATATAAAACTCTGAATCTAGTTAAATTAAGGGAACTTTAATAAGGCGTTAAGTTTTTTCACTGATGCTTAAACAACCGACTAGGCGCAGTAATTTATTTAGCATTTTTTTGACGTAACAATGTCATTGAGTCATTTTAATGTATTGCAAATTTTTAAACGTAAACCATTTAGCCCCCTAATAACAGAATCTATGTTTTGTACGTTATATAGGGATAATCTACACTTTTGTCAATATAACAAGCAACATACAAATTCTGTTTTACTTTTTAAAAAATAAATATAATTAAAAATTAAAAAAAAAATTGGCTAAAAAAGAAAAACTTTTGCTTAGACACTTGTGTAAAAAGTTCATGGTTATTATTTATAAACTATTTTCTTTTTAAGTTAGTAGAAGTTGTTTTCAGTATAAAATATTAAAAAATGTCAACAAATACCTATTTATATAAAAAGGCTTAGGACGTGAATTTTAATTGTACTGATTGCCAGAATTAATTTTTTTTTTTGTTTAAGAACTGACCATAAAAACCTAAGTATTAAGGTACCCTGGGCAGCTTAACAGTTCAGAACTTACCGATTTTAAAAGAAAGAAAAGATCTTCTCTAGATTGTAGAGTTTAGACACTCTAGTAATAAAAGTAAATGGTTAATTTCGGATAAAACAGAAGTTACATAAATGGCTAACAAAGTGAGACAGATCTCCTATAGCTCAACGATGGACAAGAAAAAAAAGCCTCATGGTGAAGGCAGAATCAAATTTTTAAGGCAAACAGCTCTTGGGTTAGATTTATAAATGCTTACTTTTGTGGGAGTTGGGATATAAATTAAAAAATGCTTATTAATTTAAAAAATATATTCAAGCTTTCTGAACGCTGGTACGGTTAAGGAATTTAATATAATTTTGCCATTTAAAGAATTATTTTTAAGTAACGCCCAAGGATAAATTAATTCTTTTTTTTTGGTTTACTTGGACGCCGGAGTTTCCATATCTGCAAACTAAAAAAAGTTACAAAAAAAGTAAAAAAAAAAAATATGTCTTATAGTGAACTCTAAAAAAAAAAGGTTTATACATACTATTAATAAAATAAGCAATAAAGAGGATTTAAGCAAAAAAGTGATTTTGGCCATAAAAAATTTTCCCGGGCAAGATTTTTTTTGGTAGAAGTAGGTATACCAGCTTTGATCCATTCAAAAATTAAATCAAAATGTTCTATTCATTGAGTAAAACAAACTAATGCACATGTGTCTCGAGGAAAGGGGGGGATAACCGGGGAAAAAGGATATTTTTTTTAAATTTTTTTTTTGGTTTAAAATAATTTTACCCATTTCGATTCACTTAAAACTTTAGCAAAAAAAAAATATAAACTTTTTAAATTAAAAAAAATAAAATAATATTATGTGCCTTCATTATCTGGGTGTTATATACCTGATAGGACGCTTAACTTTTTTTTCATCTCCTAGGCTCTATGTAAAAGCTTATCGTTTAAACATTTTTATTATCGATTTAAATATTATTATCAATAATTTTTAAAGACAGCTACTCGTTTAGACTGATCTTAAAAAAGTTTAATCATATTTTTAACATTTTTTTTTTTTATAGTTTATTTAACATTAAACTCTTAAAACTTTTTCCCCTTATTAACCCTAGATTAGTCGCGTTTAAATTTTAAACCCTTTTGGGGTTGGTCGCGCCGGTCACCTAGACCGGTTACCAAAATTTTGAAAAAGTAAACAATTTTAAGGGGGCACCAGTTGTTGTAGACAAGCTAGGAGAAAAATAAAACAATCATTTTAACTAATATTTATTAAAAAAAAAGCCTTTAAAAAAAAAATTCATTTAAAAAAAAAAGTAGTTATTCCAAGAAACATAGAAACAAAGCTCTTAAAAAAAAAAAAAAATAATCAAAAATATGTATAAATATACGTAAACACAACTCAACTAGTATTTGATGTAAACAGTAATTAACTTAAACAATAAAAAAATTGGCATTTAAAGAATTTTCCTGGCACGATTTTTATTTTTCTAGTAATATGCTCCAAACACATGTAGGGGTTACACTTAAAGCAAGAAAATCTGGTTTTTCTGTTTTTTTTTTTTTCCGCTACAATATGCACAACGGCCTGGGGGGCTGTCCCGGGGAAGCTCTGCTTCATTGGGGTTTTGGTCTGGCACAATTCTGCAATCTGGGGCGAATACTATAGGGCAAGGACACAATCATGGCACGGACTTTTAAATGAGGATAAATTAGCTCATTCGCCAGATGTTTTAGGGGAAAAGCTCTCCTAATAATTTCTTTCCTGGAGAATTATTTTATAAATAATTTGGGAATTTATGCCGCATATTTAATACAAAATAAAATAGCACCATCGGCCACCTTCTAGTATTTCGGGAACAGTCATAATTTGCACACAAACGATCGCACGTATCTACCCCCCCTTTGGTGGCATTGTAATCAGTGATTATGCAGGGTTTCGTTAAGACCCCCCCTTTTTGGATCTATTTCATCAGATTTGTGTAAACTCGATACCAATAGTACGTTCTTCTTCGGCTTAGGAATGTAGGAGACTAGCGTACATGTATTACTAAAAGCAAACATTGAAGAACATTCCGGTCTTGGTGTAGGTTTCGAAAATTCAAGAGGCAACTCTTTTTTATTTTTTCTTATTGTTCCGATCACCGTTAACTTATACTCCTCTAATAGTGTTTTTATCACTTGTATATTCGAAATTACGTTTTCTCCAATATGTTTTTCTGTCTTTGCCAATAAATGACAAATTTGTACTGAGCTCATAAGACTTTATGAATCACTCACATCCTGTTCAATGTCAGGGTACTCTTTTTAAACTTCATATAATCTGCCTCCCCTTGAACCGATTGATCATCAGCAATATCTGGATCTTGATAATTTTTTTTAAAATTTGCTGGTCCAATACTTCTTGCATTAATTTTTCCAACCTTCTTTGCTCATTTTCATAGGAATTCATGCCTAAAATTAAAAAAAAAATATCAAACCTTTTTTTTTTTTTTTTTACCCCACGATGTTTTATAATTTTATAACTCATTGTATTATACAAGTTTGAAACATTTTCTTTCAAAATTATTTCAAGTTAAACAATATTGGGTATATAAAGAAAACATTTTTTGGGGAAAAAGCAAAATTGTACCTACAGTTTTAACAAAAACCCCACCCAAGTAGTCACCCTGAGTCTCAGACCTGTACTGGATTAGTCGCCCTTTTGGGTCACAGACCGTTTTACGTTCCCTGACGCAAGATCACTGTACGGCAACACAATTAATTACTGAATACCTGACCTTTTAATTAAACAGACTTGGGCGGCACAGCCGCTGCTGCCCTCTGTGCTTAAAAAAAAATTTTCGTTTTCGCGCCACCCGGTCTTAGAGCCTTTGGGGGACTACTCTAGGGGGGTTTAACTATCTACTCTTCTAGGCTTTATATTTACCCATTTATTTAACACTGTAAAAAAAAAATAAACGTAAGTTTAAAAAAATTTAAATTTTAAATAAAAAAAAAAAAAAAACAAAAAAAAATATTTTTTCATGTTAAAAATATGATTAAATTTTTTCAAGATTATTCTGAACGAGTAACTGTCTTGATAAATTATTTATTATTATTTTTAAACGATAATAAAAATATTTAAGCGATGAGCTTTACACATAGAAGCATAGAAGATCGAGAAATGTTAAAAACCCTGCTAGGTATATAAAACCCTGGTAGAGGGGGCCCCCCATTATTTTTTTTTTTAAATTTGATAAATATAAAAAATTTTTTTTATTTAAAGTTTTGTTAAACTTAAAAATTTGTATTTAACCCCTTTTTTAGAGTTTTTTAAAAGGGGTTTTTTTTTGGGGTTTTTT
>JAHBCN010021439.1:0-14062 GCA_019359885.1 Listronotus oregonensis | reverse complement strand
TAAATAATATTATAACCTAGAATTATGATGACTCGTCACGTCTTCTTGTCAAATTTCGGTAATTTTTATTTGGGAACACAAAAAATTTGGGGTTGCCAAGTTTTAGCGAATTCGACGGAGTCTGCTCGAAGAGCGCACGCACGCCAACGGGAATACCAAAACCGAGGTTGGCGCGGCTGCCATGCGAGGCGCACGCCGTGCGACTCGCTTAACGCCCTCGAAAACGTAACGTTTTACCAGAATGGCGTCCTGGCTGAACGGTTACCGACGGAGGCCAAAAACAGTGAAAACAAAGCAAAGCAGATCTACCGGCTAAAGTGTACGATCGAACATGTTTAATCTTGTCCGAGTTCGATACCCACGATTAGCAATGAAAACGGTTGGTAAAATTGTATGCCGGGAAAATTTAATTATCGATTGTCATTATTGTTTATTAGGAATAATAACTAAAATGAAAAGGAATTATAGTTTTAAAGTAATTTTTATAATATTCAGTGTTAATGTAAATTAAACTTATAATTGTGTTTATTTTCCAGCTTTATATTAAATGATTTATATTTGTGCATATATATTATGTACTATGTGATGAAATTAATAAAAATTAAAAAAACTCATACCTAATAAGAAAACAAAATATCTTTATAAATGCAGCTTCCGTTTTGCGCTCGAACCGTCGAACCGCGCTGAGGCGCTTGCCGTGCGGGGAGTCAACGCCGAACTTTAAACTTATGCCATATTTTTTTCTATTGGATATTCAGGGCTTAAATTTTTCAAAAAACTTCCTTGTACTCAATTTTTTAATAAAGTATAGATTAAATATCGAAATTAAAAACTTTGTCACACAATTTCTACGTTCGAATGTTGCAACTCATGTATTTGTTTTTTTTTTTAATTTAAAATTCTGGCCAGACTTGGTTTAATGTTGTCTAAAAAGTCTTATTTTTTTTTTGAAAAGATGTTTAAATTTTGGAAAAAAATAATAAGAGCGAGCAAAGTTGTATTTAGTTAAACATGGAAAAGCGTATTTTTTTCTCGTATTTCAATTATTTTCCACCTGTTGTAGCAATAAATAAACCTCATATTTGAATGCAGCAACTTTAAAATCATGAAGTAAACCCATTTTTTTCTATTTACCAAGGTATGGGCATTACCTTGCCATATTAGGGGTTTGTAAGCACGATTTTTTTATAATTTAAGGGTTAGTGGGGGCAGCTACCCTTCAGCCAGACCTTGACTTTTATGTTTAGGGGTACTTCAAAGACAATTACACACATTTTTAAAGTGCCTTAAGAACCTACTCAAAATTGTTTACCAGCTCTTGAACTATTACGAGTACTTTCAAGCTATATTCTCAGTAAAATTTTTAAATTAAAACTGCTGAGAACGTTCGAATGATCCAATAAAAAAACCCTTGTGAGCTTAAGATCTCTAGTATGTATGCAAATTAATCAAATGTCTATGTCCCATATTCTGGTTAAAGTTGTTAATTTTTTCAAACGAAATTGTATTGCACAATAATAGTGCAAAAAATATTTAACAGAACCAAAGATAATACTACTACGAATAGATGGTTCATTTAAATGGGGCGTTTTGAATCAGTTCGGAGATATCAATGCTTCCGTAAATGCGAATAAAATTAAGTCGGTAACCCCTGCCCCAGCGAATCGAGGTACGAAACCATTGTCAATGTCTGTCGCTTGTACCTTATTCGGAACACGAAGTAGAGAAAGCGGGCGGCTAAACGAATTGTGTATTTTATAGTCGCGTTTCATCACGCCAATAGTAAAGGCCTGCCGGCAACACTGTTTAACTTTCGTTCAAGGATAGCGCGAAAATCTTTCGATGAACAAGGCCCGGGTTTCCAAAATCCATTAGGGGTATCAAAAATATAGCATTGAATGGTTCATCTTATCCGTAGTAGTATTATCTTTGACAGAACTATAGTATAATGTTTTTTGTCGAATATGGAGATCCTTAAAAAAATCTAACGAAGCCAAAAAAATAACCCGGAAAACTACGTTTTTTTGAATTTTTTTGGTTGTTGCTACTTTGCAACAAACATAATGCATTTTGGAATTTTGAACTAGTAACATTTTATAGGAACTTTAATGATAAAGCTTTGTACTTAGATATTTTCTCTACGACTAATACTTGCAAAGTTAAGAGCGACTAAATAAAAAAAAAAAAAAATATTTTGTTTTTCACATTTTTCATATTTTACAAATTTTTCGGACCTTTGCAAGCGTGAGCATATCTTAATTGATGGTTTGTCAGCGACAAAATTTTGTTAGGTAAAAAAAAATTTTGTTAGTGTGACCAGTGTGGCAATAATTACTGTGTTTTTAGATAAAATTTGGCTTGTTTTCTCCTGAAATAGTCTTGCAAAATATTTCTCGTTTTATTCAAGTTTGTTGCTTTTAGGGCAATTTCGTTTATAACATTTTTTACAAAACTATTTGACTGATGGCTCATGGTTTTGTTTTAAATGTCATTTACGCGATTGCCAAGCAACAAACTTGTATACCAGAGGTTCCCAAACTTATTTCGTCTAACGCCCACTTGAAAAATCAGTTATTTTGTAGCGCCCTCCATTTTTTTGCGCCTTAAAAATCTCTATAACATATTAGTCTTGCCTGAAGTTTAATAAAACCTATATTTTAAACGAGACTATTCTTACAAGAGAGAGCAATAATAATGCAACTTTACGTCAGTCGTGTTTCGGTCGCAAGCAG
Organism: Listronotus oregonensis; assembly: GCA_019359885.1. NCBI lineage: Eukaryota > Metazoa > Arthropoda > Insecta > Coleoptera > Curculionidae > Listronotus > Listronotus oregonensis. The sequence continues at coordinate 11,330 of JAHBCN010021439.1, read as the reverse complement.
CGGCTGTGTATTTGGGATTTGTCCCTCTCCGCACCTGCCCCAAAAACTCCCACGAACGTTGACGGACTATAAAAGGGGATTGCACAAATAAATCGTACTAAATGTTCGCCCAAAAACGTAATTTTTTAATTGAACCTTCTAATTTTAATTTTATTTTTACCACATTAGGTACAAAAAAAAATCCCGCATTCGGCAGGTGCTTAGCTTGGCTACAACAATAGATATCTATTTTTAATATGAGGTGGGACCCTCACTTGCGACACTTGAAGACACAAATATTTTTCAATGTTTGATACCTATTACTAAATAACTTAAGATATGAATAGCGTTGCGAACCCATTAAAAATAGTAAATATTCAGTTTATATTTATTCAATAAAATAGGATTTAAATATAAAATAATAAACAAATTTTTGTAGTAGGAGGATTTTAATTTCGGTGAATTTTAAAATATGAAGTAGCTGAAGTTACAAATCACCCATCGCCCTTTAAATCACATCAGCGTCCTAAATTTTTTCGAGGCCCCTTACCGCCCCCCTCTAGTCCTCCAGCGCCCACAAGGGGGCGTTATCGCCCACTTTGAGAAAGACTGTTTTATACAATCAAAATATTTTGCCGAATATTTTACTCATGTATAAATTTTCCCATAAGACACGTTAAAAGTCAAAAAATTTCAGCGGAAATTTCACGTTGCCTAGACAACGTGGTATTCCACTTACCAAACACAGAAAAATTGAACCTGTTTATTTGTATTGTCAATTAGAAACGTTAAAATCAGTCAAAATGAGTCGATTTGGCCATGTACACGATGAAGGAATAAATAAAGTAATTAAAAAAACGATTTCAGTTATAGTTTTAATTATGTTGCATGAAATTGAAAATTGCACGACAAAAAAAACCATTTCAATAGTATAATACTCCCATATTTTCCATTCTAGAGATATTCTTCCTAAATACCGCTCGTGTGTTCTTCGAACTTGTGGAATTATAAATAACAAGCTTTCATGAAAATTATCGGTAATTTTAAAGCACTCGTGGTATTACCCCCGAAGAATTTTTTCTCTTATGATATTATATACAAAAATAAGGTGCAAATGTCTTACTTTTATATGATTTCATATATTTTATTAAAATTAAACAAGCCCACCTAAATCAGCTTTTTATGTGGAATATTTTAATTATAGAATAAGAATCGGTATCTCAACGCATATAAATATAATAAAGATAATAAATAATTAAAATAAAATAAGCACCTATAGAGTTGAAAAGTAAATTAAAGAAATTATTAGTCGCGTTGATTAACAGCTTCCCGTATGTTCCCTTTAATCTTTTTTTAATTCCCAAAAATAACACAGTCGTCAGAATTAATTTGAAATAATTGTTTTTAAACTTAGTCTGGGCAACAAGTAAGAAATAGGTAAATTCGATTTGAAGTTAAACCAGTCAAGCAAGAATGTTCATCAATTGAACTACTGCCCATTGGTTTTTTACAAGAAGAATGTGAAAAAAAATATAAATATGTGATAATATACAAAAAAAAAACATAAGAAAATAGAAATTTTATTTAATATTACAAGAAGTATAAAATGTGTTTAATTAAAAAATAGATTAAAAATATATGCAACAAGACCGGTAGGTATGTTTAGGGTGTAAGGTTGGGAATAAATTAAAGAGTGGATTTCTTGAAAAAATTCATATGTAGTTTTGCTTCACGAATATTCATTTCTAATTACAAAAACCATTTAAGTGTAATAAATTTTATAAGCTGGAAGTTATTTAAACAAAATTTTGGCGAGAGCTTGATTTGATAGTATTGGTATCCGTCAAAAATTGACTTGGTAGTTTACTCAGTGGCGGGCGTACAAATATTACCGAGAGAAATGTGACTGGAAATTTTTTTTATCATTTCCCCAAATTAAATTTTTTGTTTTAAAGAAAATGTTTCTTTTGAGTTTTCTGTATATTTCTTGTTATTCTCCCATGATTAAACCCTTTGTTAAAACCAATTTCCATTGCCTACACAGGAAACAGTAGAAACATGAACAAAAATGTAAAAAGCATTATCGTTATCATTTTTAAAAACTTGTCGCATAGGCATTTAAAGAAGACTCTTAGATGTTTAAAATAAAATTCTACTAATTTATTAACAAACCTAAAAAAATTACTTATTTACATTAATTAATCAAACAAAACAAAATACAAAAGATGCTAAAAAAAATTTCGAATTTGCCGATGGAGTCAATATTTTTACTGTTAATAGGGCCCTATCAAATGAATCTTTGGCTTTATCTTCCAGCATTTAAAAGTTATTATACTAAGATACCTGAATGAAATACGTAATTCTTTACACCTCAACACCATAAGTAGTTGTCGACAAACTCTGTTATCGGCTAAATATGAACTGCAATCCAATAGGCAAATTGAGGTTTGGATTTTTTAAGGGGATTGCTAAATGAGACACTACGAATTAAGTAAATATACACAAGTTTTATTTACAATAAATTACATGAAAAAATACTTCACAAATTTTTTTTTGATACGCCAGTGTATGTATACCCAATTCAACGTTTATGATTACACAGGTTTAAAAAAGTGAAAAATTTTCCTTTTTAAAAAATTTTTGTTAGGTTTATTTAATTTTTTAAAAAAATTTTTAAATCAAGAAGAAAGGTTCGAAATTATTTTTTTACTTGGCACTGGTAACCGTAGTTAATTTGTTAAGAGGTTAGAAAAATTTAAACATAACTTATTATCTAAAGACAATATTATTTGTTCACAACTTCATCAAAGCTTAATTTTACTATCAAAAATGTGAAAGAAAAGTTACAAAATTTGTTTAAAAACTCGGAAAAAGAAATTCACTTAATTTTTTTAAGAAATTAATTTAAATTTCACTAGACATCCGTACACGCCTTTCAAAGTTTATGAGGCGTAAATCTATCGACTTTACGACACAATTAGAGATTAATTTTTATCACCGTAAAAATTAGAAAGTTCAAAGTTAAATTTAGAAATTATTCACAGTTTTTAAGACACCCGGTATCACTTACCGCTTCTGTGCCACTCGGTATGGATTATTGATCGCCTATATTAACAAATAAATTGTCTGTTCCTTTTTCAGCATCTACTCCCTTACAAATCCATTCACTATTCGCCTTTTCTTGCAACACTTTTACTTAAAGGTCTGTTACTGTTCTTTTTAATTAGTTTAATTACACATTACATTTAAACTTTGGATAGAATATGTTAATTTAACATTGACACCGAGAAACATTTAATTTAGCTTAAGTAGGTGAAAGAGATGCATATTTTTGTACAAACAATAAATTGTAAACAATTTTAATTGTTTACGGAAACAGATGTGCTAGTCAAATTCCTTGAACTAACACGAAGAAAGTAGTATAAATCACTACCATGGAAAACTGACATTTCCATCAATTATTTAAGTAGAAAAACATTTTCGTCGGATTTCCCAAAAAATACAAAAGAAATTAGAGAATTTTCCAATTACGAACCGACCCCGAGCTCACATGTAATTCTACTGCGTGTCCCTGGTCTACCGACGGACGGACCTTGCCATTCGACCCCTTTTTTTGTTTTTTTTATTTTATGCGCTTGTTTTCAGGTTGGCGAAATCTCGAGACTTTATTGAATACGCTAGCCACGGGCGGCCTCCTTTGTTTCGTTTATTTTCAAATCGTTAAAGAAATGTTTTAAAATGATTTGAATTTATTAAGGTGGCATTGTCACGACTGAAAGGAAAATTTTCGGTTTAAATTTGAATTTTTATTATTTTATAAAAATTTAGAAGATTATATTTAAAAGATTTTAAAGATCTTTTAAGAAATTATTAATTAATTAATAATATCACCACAACAACTGCAGTAATTGCTTTAATTAAAACACTTTTCTAAAAACCATATGCAAGCGATCCATAAGTGCTAGAACAGTTCTTCCAAACGTGAGCATTATTGCCTCCTAATGACCATTGTACCTGCTTGGGGATCAATTAAGGGGTAATAGTGTATTGGGGTTGATTCTATTTAATTAAAAAATAGCTTTTTCTTTAGTCTGTGAAAATAAATGATAAAAAATGGAGCAGTAGATACTTAAAATTTAAATTTCTTCTAATTTCTTCTCTCCCCCCACCCAAAGGGTCCGATATCTCTCTTTTGTTACTTTAATGGACCTGTCTAGATTGCAAAAGTACCTAGTTAGGGTCAGTAGTGTATACTTGGGGGTCCAGGCGCTCCTACGTTCTACAACACATTAAATAACTTTTTTGGAATAATTTAATTTTTACCTACATAAATTATTTTATTGCCCTCCCCCACTTTTTGTATGCTCTTTCGCTGGATTTTTGGTGTAACGAGTAAGTTTTGGAAATACTTACAAATGATAAACCTAAGCTTCTCACGTTTCATAAAATTAAATTTAAATAATAGTATATTATTCAATGAGCATGTAATTATAGCTATTACTTATCAGAGTAAGTAATAGCTATTACATGCGAGTAGAATACTTAGTTTTTCTACGACTTTTCCCAGGTATTTATTAAACGAACGAAAACTTTTAATATATTCTAAAAACCCAAAAAATGGCGTCATTGGAATAAATTGGTTGTCATATGTGAAAAAATCCCAAAGGGGAATTTTTTTTTAAAAAAATATTTTTTTAAAACACTATCGTATGAGGTCACAGGATTGTGGAAGAGTTTTTTTCTCTTAGATAAAAAAATTTTTAAAATTCTTTTTTTTTAATATTGACAATTATTAAAGGTCGATTTTTTTAAACTTAGATATGTTGATGCTTATTGACTTTTTAAAGACGGTAGTGCGTTTGATAATATGTAGGGTCATCAACCCCCGGGTAATAACCCGTGAGTAATGGATCATTATCACTGGGGGAAAGGTTTTTATCTATTTAAAATTAGTTAATAAAACATTTTTAAACAGCTAAAAAAAATAATTATCTGTTTGCTTAAAATTTCATATTTTTTTTTTATCAAAAAAAACTTTTTATTTGTCATTAATCAAATATTTTTTCATATTCGTTCAGTTCGTGTTTCAGGTAGCACCCATAATGGATGAAATTTTAAGCGCTCGGGAATTAAAAAAAAAATAAATTTTGAAAATAAAAAAGCTATTTTACTTATTAAGTTCTTTATGTTTGTTTGTTGTGGGAACGTGGGGTAAAAAGGAAAAAGTTAAATAAAGGAGTAGTAATAAGGTGTTTGTAAAGGTAAAATTTGTGATATACCAGGACACATAAATTTCAATATATTTTAAATATATGTTTATAGGTCCTAATGGGTTCCTGGTTTACTATCAACCCTTGGTCTCTTGAAGTCTTAGTCAAAGCCCAAACAAATGAAGTTTTTGGCCTCTGACAAAAAATTTTTTTCAAACCTTAATTTTAAATGGGGGTTTTAAGGGGAAAAATTTAATTTTAAAAAATTAGAAAAAAATCGGGGTTTTTTAAAAAAGATAAAATTTAAAAATTTTTTTTTAAAAATTTTTAATTTTTTTTTTGTTATTTGTCATGTTAAAATAAAAAAATTAGTCTTTATTCAGACATGGGGAAAAAAAGGGGGCCTTTGAATTACAAACGTCAGAACCCCCTTTCTTTTTTCCCCAAACAACAAACCCCGATAAATTTAAATTTAAAAACTGGGGGCGACGTTTGCCCGATTTTGCCAATGCTTCTAGTATCGAAAAACAAACCCCCAAACGATTTTTTCCCTTTTAGTTTTTTTTAAAAGTTGGAACTTCTGGGTTTTTTAAAAAAATTTGGTAAAGGGGGCCAAAAAAAAGGGAAATTTTTTTCGGGGTTAGCCCGAAGGTTTTGGGGCAAATCAAAAGGGTAAACCAGTCTTGGAAAAAAGACTGCATATCGACCTTTGACTAGGGACGCGGGAAGGTTAGTTTTTTTTTTTGGGGGAGTTTAACTGGGTCATGAAAAAATACTGCAAACAGGGTGTTGCTTCTAATGGAATAACGGTTAGGGCAAAATTGTTTAAAAAATTTTAATAATTAATTTGAATTTGGGGTTTTTCCCTTTTTTAAATTTTTCTGTTTAAAAGGGCCAAAAAAATTTTTTTAAAAACAATGTTTTTAAAGTGTGGAGAAAAAATTAATTTTTTCCCCGTATTTCATTTTTTTGTATAGTCGGAATTGTCCGTATTTTCTTAATGTGCCGTACACAAATCCCCAACAAGTGACCCAACATTGCCAACAAATCCCCAATTATTTTTAATTCTGTAAACTTGATTCATGGTGTGGTTAAAAAATTTTGGGGGAATTCTTTTTCCCTTTCGGGGAAAGAGGCTTATCCATTTTTGAAAAAAATATTTTTTAAAATAATAAAAAAACGGTGTCCGTTGTTTCTAAAAAATTTTTTTAAAAAAAACCCAAAATTAAATTTGGGTAAAAAGTATTAATTTTTATTATACTACAGAAGGTTGGCCAGAAAGGGTGTGGGAAAACTTAAAATCCCACAGATTTCAAAATTTTTGAAAAAAAAAACAGGAAACACACTTTTGAGAAAGAGCTGGAAGTGGGCCCCCCCAAACTATCGAATCAAAACAAGACAATAATTTAGTTTGTTTTGAGAAAAAACCATTTAAATCTGTTAAAAAAAAAATTTTTTAGAATGGGGGAAGGGGACGGCGAGAATGGTAAATACCCCAATGCGCTCCCCCCGGAAAATTAAAAACCCTTTTTAAAAAATGAAAAAAAAAGGGATGTTTGGGGTTAAAAATTTTTTGGAAACCCCCCGTTTTTTTTGGGGAAAAAAAAATTTACCAAAAAAATGTTTAAACTGTCTGGGATATTAAAAAAAGGGGCCCCCGGAAAAATTTTAAAGAAAAATATCCAAAAGACAAAGTGGGGGAGTTTTTTAAATTTTTGGGGGCTGAGTGCAAAAGACTTTTTATTTATTTTTTTTAAAAATTTAATAAAAAAAAAAAAAAAAAAAAAACAGAATATATCTTTCTTTTTCGGATGTTTTTCCCCAAAAATTTTATTTTTCAGAAGTATGCCCCCTTCTAGGCCCCAAAAATCAAAGGGAAAGGAAGAGCGGTATAGGTTTTACCCGGGGGCCCCCGTACCCTTTTAAAAGTTAGGGGAAAAATTTTGGGGGGGTTTTAGTTAAAAAAAAAAAGGGGGAAAAAAATTTACCGGAAAAAAGTAAACAACTTAAGGATAAAATTTTAGAGCGTGAATGGGGTGAGGAAATCCGACTACGCCGGGTTTGGTCCATTCGATGCCTGGAAGGTTAAACCCGTTGGGAAAAAAACGGGGCCGCATTATTAAATTTTTTTGGGGATATTAAATTTTTTTTTATTTAAAAATTTTTTAAATTTAATTTTTTTGTTTTTTTTAAAATATAATTTTCTTTTACAAATTTTCTATTATAGTAAATTTTAAAAAAAAAAAAAGGTAAAAAGGAAAATTTTTTAAAAAATTTGGGAGAAAAATCAAAAAATTTACAATTTTTTTTGAAATTTAAGGCCGTCACTGTACTTAAAATTTTTTTTAAAAAAAGACAAAAAAAAATTTTAAAATTTTTTAAATCAAAACCCGTACTAACAAATCTAGCTCCCGTATTTAAATTACAATAAGCGTTCAAGACCCTGACGGGGCAGTTGCCAAAAAATTTGAAAAAAGCTTGCCAGCTCTTAAATTTATGATTTTTCCTGTGCTTTCTTTTCATTATGTTTTCAGACGTAAACCAAACATTGTTTACATACAATAATAATTACAGTGTGCGGCTATATAAGAGTGGCGGTTTGAATGTGCATTTTTAATTAAAAATTTTTTGGGAAAAAAGGGGAAAAGGGTTTGTTGATTATTAGTTGTTTTAATTTATTTTAATTATATTTAATTTTTAAAAACAGAAGATACGCTTTAAATTTGTTCCGTTATACGGATATTTGGGGATATTTCCCCCGGGCGATATTGACAAAAAAAAGGGGGGGACCAAACTTTTTTGATTAAAAAAAATGTATTGAAATTATATGGGTAAAAAATTAAATTGTCTCCTAAAATTATTTAATGTGTTTCAAAAAGCTTTCCCCATTTTTGCCCCAGAGATCGAACGCAAAAACCCCGTACTGGGGGTTTTTTATACGGGTTTGCCATATGAGACCTGCGTATCGGTGTTGTTCTTACAGCGTTCGATCTCTACCTACATGACACAAGAGAATGTATATTACAAACAACTCTTAAATTCAAAACCTACATTTAGGTAATTAAACAAAATGTCTTATAATACAATTTTTGATATCAATTATTTTTTTAACGGAAACATAATTTCCATTAAAAAGTATAGGGTGTTTTTAAATAAACAACAAATTATCTTAAAAGAAAAATTATGAAAATATATTTCCTAAAATTTCTGCAAGAATTGCTTTGCACTTTATTTTTTACTTTAAGTACTTTTTTATTTTATAATAATTTATACGGTGATATTATTATTTTTAATTATCAATAAAATTTTTATTGTTATCTAATACTTTAAATATAAAGAGCACATCCTCACTTATATGTTAGCATGTTTTTTAGTTTTCTGTCATGCACTCTCATCGTATGCTCTTTTAAATTTGTTAAGTAATACATTTTAAGTCACTTTTACAAAATTTTTTATGACTATTCAAGTCAAGTAAAACTAACTCTATTGATGTCGACAATATGTTGCTAAACAGCACTTTTTTAGCAACACCACTGGGGTAGAATGAAATTTTATAGTAGTAATTTTACTTACCAATAAAATATTAAACCAAAATTATGCAAATTTTATACGCTTTATGGCCATTATTAAAAATTGGACCATCTTATCTTTTATAAAGAGAAAAGCTACTTATTGCCTTCGTTACACAAATAACTATTTTTCTTGTTTTAATTTTGCACTTAAAATGTTATTTATTGATTTATTGAGACACCTATAAGTGGACGATGATCAAAAATAATAATCGATTATCGATTATGACAAATAATTGAATTGTTCGGTTAATCGATTATTTGATTCATCGGTTAATCAAAAGATCGATTAATCAAAAGACCCATATCCTGAAGTAAGAGAGTACTTAAAGATTTAGGCCATTTATTTATATATACAAAAATAATTTTATGTATTTAAGCCACCAACCCAAAAATTTTTAAAAAAATTATTGACAAAATTATTAATGGAAGCCACTGGATTTAAACAACAAAAAATACATATTTTGTTAAGAATTAGGGAAATACATCTGCCAAAAGTAAGAATTGATTATTATTGATTATAATAAAAAATCACCAAGGTCGGATTATTTGATCAATTGATTAATCGAAAAATAAATAAATCGAATAATTAAAAAATCGAATTTATTAATAAAAAAATTGTTGGAAAATCGAATAATTGGAAAGTCAACAGATTGAAAATTGATAAATCGAATAATCGGAAGATCGATTAATCAATTGTATAAAATATGTTATTAAAAAGACCTCCATCCAATCAGATTTTAAATAACACAAAATATACCAAAAATACAACCCAGAAGCTAAAATGGTAAGGGAGGAACAGTATCACAATCTTAAATTCATGTATACATGAAAAAAAATTATATTTTTTTAATTCATAAATCTATAAGAATTAAAAGTATGCTAAATTTTTAAAATTATACGTTTAAATACTAAAAGAACCAAACTCGATGTATTATAATTTGTAATAAATTAATAATAATAATAAAAATAGAAACAAGATTCTATTTACATGTACTAAAATAATTTTAAAAAAAATTAAACCAAAACCATCAATTTATTATATAACACGATTTATATCATATAAAAGTTTTTCGCTAAACGAACCCATTTTATAAAAAACTTATAATTTTTTCTTGCAATTACTTATGTGATAATAAAGTTACATATTGTATTCTTGTTTATCGATACAAGTAAATCACGCGACAAGCTTTCATATTATATATACCATAACTTCAAATCACAAACCGTGGATTTCTAAATCATGTGGCTTTGTCACACATTGTCAGACTATTAAAAATTCAAGCTTACAAAAAGTTTCTTCAAAAACCTAGTCCCGAAAATCGACAGGCTAGCATCGAAGCAAGAAAACAGTATAATCAGTCCATTTCAGAAGCAAAAGACCGTTTAAAATCGGATAAAAGATAAAGTTTTCTAAATATGTTTTATAGTTTTGTGGCAGATTCATGTTTCAGTTTGTTTTATTTGGGATACTCGCCTTACTACTTTTTGGAAAATGGGACCCCTTCGGTCCGGGTCCCGGGGTGTACGAGCTGACCCTGTATAGCCCTATTGACCCCTATGAACTTGCAGATCGCCTGCAACAAAAAAGAAAAAAAAAACCTAAAAACCCACAAAATTACAAATACTAATCTACGTTTCGGTGGCAAGTTGGCCACCGTTGTCAAGACAGAAATTAAAACAAAAAATTAAACTAGATTTTAAGAAATTTTTGGTCTTAAAACTTAGGAAATTCTGATAGCTTTTTTACTTTTTAATGACTTTTTGTCATAAATGACACTAGCTTATTTGACTGGTGTATGTATGTATAGTATTTAAAAAGACCAGAAAGGTGGGTGGTATGGTTAATTGATTTTAAGTTTACCTGAATTTACTTTAGCATCAAGCATAGGTAACCATGTATTATTTAAATTAACAGATATTGATGCTACACTTCTATTTTTATTTAATAAAATAAATGCACTTTCCTTTATTTTACGTTTTTTTGAACAATTTTCCTTTTATGCATTAATTTAACTTTTAACTTTTCAACGGTTATGTTCAAAAGTTAAACGTTTCAAACCGCCGGTCAGTTTTAAAAAAGTCACTTTTTATGTCAAAATTAGAAAAAATAATTTGTCCGCCATTTTGGGAGGTCCGCCATATTGGATTTAGAATGACGTCATATCATATTAACCTAACTAAACATGAATGCAAAATTTTAGCTCAATCAGTTGAGGATAACTGCTTTAAAATTCAGTTGCAAGATTGGACACGAACAAACATACAACATAAATACCACCAACATACATACACACAGCATATACAACAGCATAAAAGCTTGCAAAAAGGATTAAATTTTTTTATTAATTACAAGCTTAATTAATATATTTGCTTGTAAGCTCGTCAAAATCAAAAATTAAAAAAAAAGGCTAGTATCAAATGTGCACCAAGTCTGTTTACTATTTTACTAATTCGTTATTATTTAAGAATTTAAAAAAAAGTAAGTACATAATATTAATTGGCAATAACTTAAACCCCAAAAAAAATTTAAATTTTTTTTTGGAATCACAGGTTAAAATTCTAAGCCAAG
>JAHBCN010021438.1:0-14177 GCA_019359885.1 Listronotus oregonensis | reverse complement strand
AATTGACCTAGAAGAAAAGTACTCTTAATTTTAATTTTAGAGCAAAATGGAATAAGAAAATGTTGATTGGCATTAAAAATTATATCTGTTTCTCTCTTAGTAGACTATTATCGAAAATAAACTTAAAAATTTAAATATTAATTTTTATTATATTGCCACCATCTCGCACCTGAATTTGAATTTTAACTGTCAGCTATGTTATTTGTCTAAAACATCAGTTTGAATATTTACTTAGATAAATATGCCGTTGAAATTGATATGCAAGATAAAATTGAAATAATTTTAATTGTTGGTGACAATTACAAAACGTATCGGGAAACTGCCGAAATTTTTAACTACCAACATCCTGATAAAATTATTTGTTTCAGAACAGTAGGGAACATAGTAACTAAATTCAAGACCTTTGGAAGTGTCGAAAATATCTACAAGAAGAAACGTAGACCAAGGGTTGCAAATAATGAAACTGTGAACCAAGTAATGTTGTCTGTAGTAGAAGATCCTAAAAATCATTGCGAAAAAGGTCAGCGACATTACCAAATGATGTAAGGGAAAACTACGATTTCAAAAATATTAAAGAAAATAAATTTCGGCCTTACAAACCAAAATTTATTCATAGTTTGAAACCAGGTGATTTTGAACGACGCTTAGAATTTTGTTTTTTAATACAAGGAGAGTTAGAAGATAACCCTTTTATGACAAGAGATATAATTTTTACCGACGAAGCAACCTTTACCTCGAATGGGACTGTAAGTTCACAAAATTGTCGGTGGTGGAGTGACCTTAATCAAATTTCACTATAGAGACACGTGACCCAGTACTCATTTAAAACAAATGTGTGGTGCGGAATTTACAAAAATAGAATATTAGGACCTTTTTTTTTTCGACAAAATTTAAATGGTGAACGTTACTTGCATCTTTTAAATAATTATTTGTTTAATTTTATTCATGGACTTCACATAGCCGATAGACTACGGATATGGTCCAACAAGATGGTGCACCATGCCACAGTACAAGGGATGTGAGACAATACTTAAATCCCCTTTTTAATGGAAAAGTTATCGACAGATATTCTGATCTTTTTAGCCCGCTAGGTCTCCTGACTTGAGCCTCTCGATTATTTCTTGTGGGGCTACTTAAAACAGAATGTATACAAACAAAGGCCATTTCAAAATTTGGATCATTTAGAGGGTAATAAGAGAACAATTACAAATATAACTCCTGCCATGATTAAAATGTTTTAAGAGAATTTTCTGCAAGAACGGCTAAATGTATCGAAATGGAGGGAGGATATGTTGAGGCAAATGTACAGTGAGGGAAAGTTAATAAAAAAAATTATTTAAATTAATAATTTAATGTTTATTATTATTAAAAATTATATTTTTGAAAAGTCAAATTTTATTTTTAATAATAGTCTACTAAGAGTAGAAACAGATATAATTTTTAATGCCAATCAACATTTTCTTATTCCATTTTGCTCTAAAATTAAAATTAAAGTACTTTTCTTCTAGGTCAATTTTGTATTTTTTAATTTTTGATCATCCTGTACATACTATCTTAAGTTTGAATAGTCCAATATTATTTGTTCAGTAATCAGAACTTTTTATAAAGAGTAACTTTTTTCGTTACATTAATATTAAAAAAGTTCCCCATATTTCACAGAACCTAAGACACACCCTAATTTTTCATCGTAAATGGGCTAATTGCATATTTAAACGTGATTTTTGGTTCTGATCAACTTTTTTTAATAACAATTTTCGATATTGTTAAAAATAAAAGGTAGTTTACTCTTTGGGCAAAATCATATTTTTTGACAAACCTGTATACGTCTGCAAAAATTTAATATCTGACAGTTATTTTAGGTTTTGGACCATTTCAGAAAAAAAACAAATGTACATTCTACCATCCGTGAAAACCTACGTTACAACATATATATATATATATATATATATATATATATATATATATATATATATATATATATATATATATATATATATATATATATATATATATATATATATATATATATTATATATATATATATATATATATATATATATATATATATATATATATAAAAGAATGTAACTAAATAAGGTTAAAACATTTAGGAGGGGATTCCTCATCGAAAAAAGATAGGATCTTTCATATAAAAGAAATTTCATTGGAGCATCCCTTGTTAAGATACAGTCCTTAAAGGGTGTACATAAAATTTGTATAACAATTTTTTCACAAGCACTAAAAAGTTACAATATTGAAATTAACCTGACGTTTTGTACTACCAAAAGACACTTAACCAGTCATTTATTTGGTTTACCCCATGGTTGTAAGGGGTGGAAAACGCAACCCCTAAAATTTATTTCCAATGTAACTTTTTGTCTTATTATTTGTTTACCATTTTAAAAATTTATTTCCGATAGCCTGTTTCATTCTAAACAAAAAATGTCCTTGGATTTTTCCCAAAATAAACCAGTTCGCAGCAAAAAATTATTTTACGAACTACAGAGATACATCGTCATAAATGCGAACTGGATTTATTGTTATTTTGTAGTTAGTACCTGCATTAAACGATTAAAGGGTAATAAACAAAACTAATTTATTAATAACAAAACACACAACATGTAGAAATCATAGTAAATGTTCAATATGACTACCTTCAGACATTACGCATGCATCTAGACGTCGGCGCATTGAGCCACGTATACGCTCAAATACACAAACTAAGAACAGAACTACAATACACAATTAGTATTGATTCAATTTCGAAAATTCACAAACTGACAGCGTCATACCAATTTAATTGTCACTATCGCTAATAGCGACCTACTAGATAGATTAGTTTCATTTTCGCATTTATGACGATGTATCTCTGTAGTTGTTCGTAAAATAATTTTTGCTGCAAACTGGTTTATTTTGGGCAAAAACCCAAGAGACATTTTTTGTTTAGAATGAAACAGGCTATCGGAAATACATTTTTTAAATGGTAAACAAATAATAAGACAAAAAGTTACATTGGAAATAAATTTTAGGGGTTGCGTTTTCCACCTTACAACCATGGGGTAAACCAAATAAATGACTGGTTAAGTGTCTTTTTGGTAGTACAAAACGTCAGGTTAATTTCAATATTGTAATTTTTTAGTGCTTTGAAAAAATTTGTTATACAAATTTTATGTACCCTTTAAGGCTGTATCTTAACAAGGGATGCTCAATGAAATTTCTTTATATGAAGATCTTATCTTTTTTCGATGAAATACTCCTTAAATGTTTTACACTTATTTAGTTACACCTGTATATATATATATATATATATATATATATATATAATATATATATATATATATATATATATATATATATATATATATATATATATATATATATATATATATATATATATATATATATATATATATATATATATATATATAAATATACCTAAGTACTAAAGTACCGTGAGTGCCAACGTTGTCCAAGCACTGAAACATGCAAATGTTGCATTTCATAGCACCTTTTAGACAACGCGGTAGTGCCACCACGGACGTTATTTTTAATATCTACTACCTAAAAATGTCTCTCCGGCTGGGAATCGCCGGGGTGGCGAGCCGAAACTCTAACCATTATGCTACCAGAGAGACATAAGATAAGTAATAAATTAATTTTTTCTTATTTAACGGGGTTTTATTATTTCATATATTCCAGTGAACCTAAAATATAAAAAAAACCGCGAATAGCTACCGTTTCAATTAATTTTTTAAATAGGAGTAAATTTGTCCACTTTTCAGTTTTTTGATTTTAGCTCAAATTTTATGCACTTTTTGCACATGGACGATAACAGAAGAAGTATAAAATTACATCTTTCAAAGGCAAAAACACAAAAAATTGTTTAAAAAGAATATATAGCAAAAAAAAATCAAAATTTTGCTATATAACTTTTTTCCACAAGAATTTAGGTATAGGTATTGTTTCACAGAAAAAAGAGCTATAATTAGGTTCAAAAAAATGGTTTTGGGTAAATGGACTTATACCAATTTTCATCATTAAACCTTCTGCGCACCAAAGCAAGTCAGGTCGGTTTAAGTTCAAAAAAAGTGTGGAAAACATTGCGGGAAAATCACGTTTAACATGTCCAAGCATCACAGCCCAAAGGTTTCTTGGGAGGTGACAACTTACTTAAGACAGGACCGTAAACGTCACAATAAATAAATGTTAAGTTCCTTATTTTTTAATATTTTGAAAAAAGTTATTTAAAAAAGTTGTTTATTTTAATGATTTCTATATACAGTTAAAAAACAGCGTCAACTTAGGAATCACCCTGTATATTTGGTGTGACAGTTAAAAGGTGGCAAAAATAGGGAAAAGTAGTTTATTGAGTTATTTAAATTTTAAAATTCAAAAAAAAAAAATAGTTACTATTAATCCTGTCCACTTTTTTCAGGCGCAGTTTTAAAAAATAATATGCCGATTACTACAGGTCCTAAAGACTTTTACCAAGAGTCGTTTTAAAGAAAATAATGCCAGTTTTTTTTTGTAAAGTAATACCTACACCTAAATTCACGTAAAAAAAGGTATGGTGCAATATGAAAAAAAAAATAAGACATTGGATTTTTAAGGTTTTTTTTATTTGTTTTTTAAATATTAATCCAAAAAGGCAAGTTTGGTCTTGATGTAATTAAATTCATTTAACTACATCACATCATACTCGCCCAATTTATTCTAAATTAAAGACTCGCAAAAAGTCAAACTTAACACATAACGATTTTTTAAGGAAGCAACATAGTTTTCAAACCCCTTCCGCAAAGATCTTTAAGCTGTCCAACCGCAGAAACGTCTACAAGTAGCAAACTTGCACCCCAAAACCACAAAAATTAAGTAAGGAAGAAGAAAGTGAAAAAATCCTTGACGATAAATGTCTTGCAAAGTCGTGTAAAACAGGTAAGTGACTAAAGTAAACCTAACATTTATATTTTTAAATTTTTTACTTTCTTAGGCATGCAAGAGACAAAAACTAAATTTTCTAGTTGGTCTTCCCAGACTATACCATTGCAAACAATATCTTGCTCTTCCACACATGAACGATCTCTTCAAAAGTTGGTTAAAGCTGCCGCAAAGAAGATAAATACATCTGTCGATAAAACAGTCTCCAAACAAGGTAAGTAAGTTTTTAAAAATAAACTATCTGTTTATTGTCTTCTTTATATTGTAGAGAAATTCTATACACCTTAAAGTTACTGAATTAAAACAGGTAAAGGTTGTTAAACAAATACTATTGTAGGTAGAAAAAATATACGTGTTTTGAGGCAAAGTCATGCAAAACCAATGACAAGCTTATCTTTAGATATTGAAAAATGAGAGTTTATACAGTTTTTTTATTTTGAGGCGTCGCGTAAAATAAAAAAATCTTTTTTTAAATCAAATTTACCAAAATCCTATAGAAATTAAATAATTTTTGACTTAAAATCACAATACTAAAAGGACGATATTTTAAAAGTTATTAGGCATAGGTTAATACATTGCCAAAATTTTAATAGAAAATAGTTTCTTAAAACTACTAAAATACAAATGCGTAACCCTAATATAAATAACCATTTTACTGCCCCAACTTTAATAACGTAATTCTTCTTTGAACAAATTACATTATTAAAAAATATATATTATTGTCTGTATAATTTATTAAATTATGATACTCAATTTATTAAAGGGTGATCCACAATTTCCTTAAGAATTATTTTAAATTTTTTGGATTATGAGACACATTTACTTGAACTATTTGTTAACATTTATGATGCTAATTAAAACATAACACATATTATACCGGTTTTAAATAACCATGTACGAAAAAGTTGTAGTTAGTCCTTCATATAAGTATGTTAGTAAATGTATTATGTAACATTAGTTTATTTTAAAAAATTAATAAATTTTGGATACATTTTTTTTTGCTTACGGCCAATTGATGATCGCGTTATTAAATTTAGCAATGGACTTAGCAGTTTAGAATGTTTAACAAAACGTCATTGTCAGTGTTATTCAATGATTTTAGTAGGCAACCTGTCAAAATCTGACATTTTGTTAAACATTCTAAACCGTTGTCAACTTAGCAAAATGTCAGATTTTAACAGGTTGCCTACTAAAATCATTGAATAACAATTACAATGACCTTTTGTTAAACATTCTAAACTGCTAAGTCCATTGCTAAATTTAACAACGCGATCATCACTAGCCGTTAGTGTTTACACCACACCATGTATTTAAAATTAAAAAAAATCAAAAATATATATTATGCAATGTATCTATATTAACAAAGCAGTTTTAAAGCTATAATGTTTGTAATAATAAAGTGTGAAAACATGCTTTTGGTAATGTAAAAATGCTAATTTAATTAAATTACCCCTTATGTCAAAAATAAAAAGTTTACATAAAAAATAAAATTATGTCTTAAATATTGTTATTTTGTTTCATATTTATTTAGCAATATCTAACAAGTTTGGTGCATTCAACAGGTTGTCAAGCAAAAAGTGGCAGACTAAAAAGATTTAAAATTTAAGCCTTTGCAAGAATTTTGCCAATACTGATGCCACTTTCAAATGTTATAATTCCTACAGTTTATCCTATTTGTTTCCTTTATTTTTTTACCAAAAACAGGCTGCCAAATTCGAGATCGTTATATATTTAATTCTTCTTTGGCTAAAACTTATTACATTTTTATTAAAGAA
The DNA here is from genome assembly GCA_019359885.1 of Listronotus oregonensis. Classification (NCBI taxonomy): domain Eukaryota; kingdom Metazoa; phylum Arthropoda; class Insecta; order Coleoptera; family Curculionidae; genus Listronotus; species Listronotus oregonensis. Next base: position 7,467 of record JAHBCN010021438.1, on the reverse strand, counting down.
GTATAATTTTCATTAAAATTATTTTATCTAAAATGTATAATAGTTTTATTAAAAAAGTATAATTTAACCTTATATTTTATTTTGCTTTAAGAAAATAAAATAATTGTAAAGAAGACTTTGCAAAGACCTGTAAGTTGCCCACCCCTTGCAGTGGGTATATCTCAATCTGTACGTAAAGAAGAGAAAACTGGAAAATTTACAGAACATAAAATAGGAATAAGAGCAGCTAGTTGCCCACCAAAGTCGGTTAATGTAGGCAAGTAATATATAATTCCGGAAATTTAGATTTCTTGAATCTAAATTGTAAAAAGTATTTTGTATATTAATACCATTAATCTGCTGTGTCCTGATCCTAAAAATATTTTTATTGACAATATGTTATAAATTTCTAAGAAAAAAAAATAGAATATCTATATCAGAAAACTTCAGCTAATTTTAATAGTTCAGCTAAACACCTCAGTCCATTTTGTAACTAAATTTTATTTTATTTTTTTTTAACACGTTTATAATTAACTCCACCTTTTCTTCTAATTTTTACCAATTTCTAGAAGCCTGAATAACTCGAAAATTGGCACAGAGGTCAAGGGCCGATGACAATACAATAATCTTATAACCTCATGCTGAGCTCCTGACTAGGATCATCAGAATGAAAAAAAAATTCGTCAAAATGGCAATTTTTGCGCATTCCTCAAAATAGTACAAAACGCTTCCTACAAGAATCGGGTTACTGGCAACAATAAAATATTTTTTACATTCATGTTGGGTTATCTATGCGGTTTATCTTTTCCATATGAAATTTTGATATGATCTGTTGGCCATAACAGATTTTTTGACTCTTGATTAAGATAACCTTTCATGTAGTTTTGAGACTACAAAATTAAAAAAAAAAGTTAAAAAAAAACTAAAAAATTCATTTTATTTTAAAAGAAGAAAATAATTTTTAGGTATAAAGAGTTTGCGTTACAGTGATAGAAAGTCCAATAATTAATTATGACCCATTAATTTGGAATAAGATTAAAATAAAGATAAGGTTATTTACAAAATAATATTATTATTTAAAAAAAAGCGTCGGTTGCTTGATATTAAATGTTACAATTATTTTAATATGAAAATATAATAAATTGCATCCCAGGTTTTTTACTATAATTGACTTATTTTGTTAATAAATTAATTTTTATTTTAATCTCATTCGAAATTAATTAATCTTACTGATTATTAGACTTTCTATCACTGTAACACAAACTTTTTATACTTAAAAATTATTTCCTACTTTTTAGTCCGGTTTGCTATAATTTATATATTTTTTAGTTTTTTTTTTAACTTTAATTTAGTTTTCTTAGTATAGCGTTTAAGAAGATTTTTTAAGTATCGATCAATTCTGTAAGTCATTTTTATAGGTTTGCAAAAATTTAAATCTAATATCTCTGGCTGGCCACGACTAATAAAGAGTCCAAGAGTAAACATGCAGCCGATACAAAGACTAGTCACAGATAAGATCGATAAAACAGCTACTCGTAAGAAAACTACAGCTCCAGAAAAAGGTAAGTAACTATTTTTTGGATATTATATAGTATTGTAAGTCGATCTTTGTATACATATTGTTCTAAATAATTTTTTTTAAGAAATATGATTTACAATTTTCCTGAGCTATTTAATATGGTCCAAAACCTTTTTACTGCGTTTTGTTTGCAATAAAAAATAACATTCTACACTATAAAACTCTTAAAAATCTCTTAATCTGTTTAAAGATGGTCAAATAAACATACTTATTCCCTTATACGCATTCTAGCGCTACGGCTTATACTTTGTGATTCGCGAAGAATTTTAAAATGGTGTTGTTTTATATTTTTCCAGATAGTGTGATTTTCTAACGGCGATTTTTACGAGTATTTATCTCACTTGCATAAACCATATGGCACTTATGGTCTAAAAAAATCGTGTCCAAATGTATATTAGTACTTTCTTAATTTGAAAAATTTTCGCATCATGTACAGTTGCGGGCGAAAAAATTCGGACATACGATTTTTCATTATGTATTTCAGGCTTGGCTTGCCTAACCTATATCACCTTAACTTTACCTGAAAATTATCGAAGTGACGAAAAATAATTATTGTCAACGGATAACATATTATTTCAAGATTCAAAAATAAACATAAAAGTCTATACAAATATGGGTCCGCAAGACCCTCGTTTCCAAAATACAGGGTGTTAAAGTTTTTATTAAATTATTCTATTTTTTAAATAAAATTTACCATAATGTAAATCTTGGAGTCAAAATTGGTATCCGGAGTTTTTTTGGTATGACGGATTCAAACCTTATCTTAGTACGATTCTTACTTGTAGGGGGTGCCACCTACAATTCTTTTTACTATTTTAAATAATCACAACTTTTTGGTAGAGCCCTGTATTACATTTTTAAGTAAATTTAATAATTGTTATGACCTTTTTACGTCAAAAAGTTATACCCGGTAAAAGTTGATATGAGCAACCGTTTTTGAGATATTTGGATTTAAAAAATAAAACAAGATGTATAATTAAACAATATGTATTTTAATTTTCAATAGAATTATTGTTTTTACATTATGTTTCGCAAAACATTAAAAAAAATATATATAAAAAATATAAAAAAAAGCTTTAACACCATGTATTTCGGAAACGAAGGCCTTGCTGACCCATATTTATAGACCGTTAAAGATTTAAAGCGAAAGTGGCAAAATAGCGGCTTCTTAAATAGATTGTGGGGAACTGGCAGAAAAAGAGTATCAAACGAGGAACAAGATAATAGACCGGTCACGTATTTGGAAAACCATCCATTCGAGACAACAGTGGAAGCACATAGACAAACAGAATTTCCTGGATTTGTTTAGGTAGCAAGAGTAGTAGTCAAGTAAAGATCCAATTTAAGAAATCGTGCTGCTGTCAAGAGACGTTTTTTAACGGCTGGTAACAAAGAGCAGAGAGTGGGATTTGCTTTGCAGTATTTACAGGAAGAGTTGGAGTTTTGGAGAAATGTCGTTTTTACGAATGAAAAGACCTTTGAATCTTGTTTTAATGGGCGAGTTAGAGTGTACAGACCTCGAAACACAAGATTTAAAGAAAAGTATACCCAAACAGTTAAAGTAAGTGATAGATTTTTAGTGTGGGGGTATGTGACTGCAAGAGGTTTTGGGCTTTGCCACCGCATTAAAGAAATATTTACAGGAGATGTTTATATTGATATATATATATATATATATATATATATATATATATATATCAAAATGTTATGCTAATCTCATTAACTAATATTTTTTCTCAGCGAAACTTTATTTATTAACAAGACAACTGCACTGTTTACACAGCAAGAAGATTTGCTGACTAGATGCGAGAAAATAATATAGATTTACTACATCGGCCCCCAAGAATTCCAGATGTCAATCCCATAGAAAATGTTTTTAGTCGCATTGCCTAAACAATAAATAAAGCCAATGATTTTCGTCCACAAAATGCAAATAACCTATGAAACAAAATTGGGGAAATATGGAACAACTATAATGCACATCATATCCAAAGACTGATAGTATCCATGCCCAAGCGTTAAAAATCAATTATTAACAAAAACGGCGTTAAATAAAATATTACTTTACTAATATCCTTAATATTTTTATGTGTTTTTTTGTTGTTTTAATAGATTTAAAATTATTATTAAACAGTCAATTTTTCTGAAAAAGTTTGCACTGTTTAATTTTAATAAAAACTATACTGTTCTTAATATCTTATATTAATCTTAATATTATGTTATCCGTTAACACTTATTTACTAATTGTTTAGTTTTTGGTAAAAAACGTTACTTTAAAAAAAATCACGTTTTTTACTAGTTTAATTTACCAGTCAATCCGTCGCTAACTAATGATAATGTTAAATCAGGAATCTTCGTTGATTTATTTTTGATGAATATTTGACCTATGTATAAAACACGATAAAAATTAAAAACATTCAGCGTTGCCTAGACAACGTGGTATTTCCTTACTACAAATACAGAACTATCGAACCTGTTTGTATTGTCAATTAAAAACGTTAAAATCAGTCAAAATGAGTCGATTTGGTCATGTACCGGGTGTTCCACTAAGAGAGGTAGTCGGCTATATCTCAGAAACTACTAATAGTATAACTTTCGGAAAAAAAAATTCAGATAAAAGCGACCAAGAGAAATTGCTGGAAATTATTTTCAAGTCTGTGGGATGGCCGCTAGGAGGCGTAAGGGTAACGTCAAAACATAAAAATATACATTTCTCAAAAATATATCAAATAAAGTGTGTCAATAAGTAGAACTATTTTAATCTTTAATGTTTTCTAAACAAAGAAGCTTCAGGTGTAATTTTTGTCAGTTCTAAAATAAAGTGGTGGGGGAAGGTTAAAGTTTAATTTAGAAAAGTGCTAATAATTCCGGTTTGCTTTAACCGAATTTAGTGAACTTGGTCTCGTTTAGAAGAGCATTTTAAACATTATTTTCGGGTGTATAAACTATTGCCACACTTATCTCACAAACGCCGCTAGAGGGCGTCAAGGTAAAAACTAACCTATTTTACGATTTTTTTTTTAAATTGAAATACAATGATCTATACCTTTTTATATATTTAAAAAGATACAAAAAGTCCCAACAAAACGGCGAAAACCGCAATTTAATATCTCTCTTTAAACCGAATATATTAGCAAAAATATAAATACGACATAGAGACGTAACCCATTTAACGACACAATGTTTTCTACTGGGCCGATTTTTTTAGGTAAAAATTAAATTTAGAAATTTTTACAAAATCTAATTAGTATGTTATTAGATTTTTCTTATTTTAACCCATTGACGATATTAGACAACATTAGATAATTACCAACCTATAACTGTAATAATTCATAGAGCGTGGTCCCTTATCAAGTTAGCTTCAAAAACAAAAGGATGCTGATTTGTCAAAAATCCAACAATTTTTATTTTAAAATATTACTTTAAGTGTTGTGCTATTGTGTTTTTTAAAAATGCCTTTGTCGCTTAAAGAAGCAGTTGATATTATTGCTATTTATTTTAAGTGTCTACAAAATGCGACAATAGCTGCAAGGCTGTATGCATTAAGATATCCTCAGAGACGCCGGTAGGGCAGCCCGCAGCAGAATGTTCACTTGTTTAGCAAATCGCTTTCGTACCACGGGAAGTGTTCTTCGCCCCTTACACCGCAGACGCCGTAGAACTGAGGAAAATGTCATCAACGTTTTAGCTTATGTAGAGTTTAATCCTTAAGCAACAAACTCATTTTAAAAGAACACAATACAACAACATAGATAATTACCAACCTATAATAATCCATCGAGCGTGGTCCTTATCAAGTTAGCTTTGAAAACAAAAGGATGCTGAAATATCAAAAATCCAACAATTTTTATTTCAAAATATTATTTTTATATTTTGAAATAAAAATTGTTGGATTTTTCATATTTCCGCATCCTTTGTTTTCAAAGCTAACGAAAGACGACTCGATGGTTCAGTTATAGGTTGGTAATTATCTAATGTTGTTTATTATCGTTAAATGGGTTCAAATAAGTAAAAATCATGCTGTATGTCATTAAATTTTGTAAAATTTATAAACTTAATTTTACCTAAAGAAATCGGCCTATAGTAAACATTGTGTCTTAAATGCTTACGTCTCTATGTCGTATTTATATTTTTGCTAATATATTCGGTTTAAAAGAGTATTTAATTGCGATTTTCGCCGTTTTGTTGGGATTTTTTTCTCTTTATAAATATATAAAAGGTATATATCATTGTATTTAAATTTTTCAAAAATTTCGTAAAATAGGTTAGTTTTTACCTTGACGCCCTCTAGCGGCGATTGTGAGATAAGTGTGGCAATAGTTTATACACCTAAAAATAATGTTTAAAATACTCTTCTAAACGAGACCAAGTTCACTAAATTCGTTAAAGCAAACCGGATTATACCTTTCTAAATTAAATTTTAACCTTCCCCCACCACTTTATTTTAGAACTGACAAAAAATACACCTGAAGCTTCTTTGTTTAGAAAACATTAAAGATTAAAATAGTTCTACTTATTGACACACTTTATTTGATATATTTTTGAGAAATGTATATTTTTATGTTTTGACGTTACCCTTACGCCCCCTAGCGGCCACCCCACAGACTTGAAAATAATTTCCAGCAATTTCTCTTGGTTGCTTTTATCTAAAAAAATTTTTCCCGAAAGTTATACTATTAGTAGTTTCTGAGATATAGCCGACTACCTCTCTTAGTGGAACACCCGGTACATAATGAAGAAATATATAAAGTAATTAAAAAACTATTTCAGTTATAGTTTTAATTATGTTGCATAAAATTGAAAGTTGTATGATAAAAAAAAACAGTTTAATAGTACAACACTCCCATATTTCTTCATTCTAGAAATATTTTCCCTAAATACCGCTCGTGCATACAAACTAGCCAGATAATTTTCATTCAAGCTTGTTATACAAATTCCACTCGTTCTTCGAACTTGTGGAATTATAAATAACCAGCTGTCATGGTTTTACCCCTGAATATATAGTAATTTTTCCAATAATTTTACTAGAAAATGGGCCAAAATACAAGAATCGGCTTAAAAACCGTTTTTTGTGTAGAAATCAGAGAGGTTTTATTATTTAGTGCTACTTTATTTCATTTGAAAAACAAGCTACGTGCAAAATTAGAAAATAAACAACTATACCAAATTTAGCCGGCCTATCTTATAGGTCGTTTTTTGAGGTATATATACGAAAACTTTTTTCATGTTTTAAGAAGTAAAACAAGACCTTAAAATATTTCCCACTTATTTCGGAACACCCTGTATATTAAAAATCTTGTATTGTCTATTTTAAAACAAGAATTAATATGTGCAAAACCTACATTTTTTAGAAACTGAAAAAAATCCAACCATAACGTGTTGTGCGGATAAAAACTTGAAACAAGATAAGCCGTTAGGCACTGTTAAGATTGTTCTTCCAAAGCCCGAAGAATGCTTCAAATTATATTCTAGTTCTGTTTCCCCCGTAGATGAGAAGAAATGTCCAGAAAAGAAGAAAATAACCGGATATTCCAGTGAAACAAGAATCGGTTCCCAGAACATAACGTTTGGCTCTAAACTTGAACAGAAAGATGTCAGGAAAAGCGTATCTAAAGCAGGTAATAGTTACTTATAACCTTAAATAAAATAGAATTTCCATTCATTCTATTAATAATTCCATGCTTACAGGCGAGCTGTACGGGATCTGTTGCTTTTTATAGATATTTTTACGCCCTCTGCTTTAAAAAGTTGGCCATTATTGACAGTTTCCAATAGAGCGACACGTAGTGTCGTTTTAATGCATTTTATACAGTCTAGCTTAAGAGGCCCAGAACTTTCCACTTTGTTGGTTTCTTCATCCCTAGAGTGTCCACTGTGGAACCTACTACTCCCAGTTTTCCCCCTCCAAA
>JAHBCN010021437.1:0-14082 GCA_019359885.1 Listronotus oregonensis | reverse complement strand
TTCGACTATATTATTTTTTTAGAAAGCTCTCATGGCAAAAAAAGACAAAAAAATATACGGGGTTTCCATTTAAAAAAGTGCAACTTTGGCTAATATCTCAAGAAAGTAAATAAAAAAAATTTCAAGTACGCCACTGTATTCCGAAAAAAGTTCTATAAGGGCCCTTTTTTTATCTTTCGATAAGTTATCGATACCTGAGATAGAGGGGTACCGAAAATACAACTTTTTAAAATCCCCCTTGCGAAGAAACTAAGGGGCTAGGACAAATCTTTTTGCGGCATCTTTCATTTCAAAAAAAAGTAGCATGGTGTCGGAAAAACCGCATCTTTGTAACTTCACTCATGGGGAAACCCCGTAAAACACACGAAAATAGGACACCCTTCAGGTAGTATCAAAATTTGTTGATTTTTAAATTAATATAGCCTTGGCTAAAATTTTTTTTTTTTAACAATTTATTCGCGATACTATTGTTTACATATTTTTTTCATAAAAAATCATCCGTTGGCATATTTTGGTAAAAGGGTCTCTAATTCAAGCTAAGATCCCCCTTACTTTTGGCATATTTTTATGTTGTTAAATTTTTTTTTTAAAAGTTATATACAAAGTCTAAAAAATTTTTTAAAATTTAATTTTTTTTATTTAGTCAGTCTCTCATACATTAATAAATGAAAATAAGTCTTTTTTGGAAAAATGCTCGGACACGTGGATTAGTAGTCGATAATTTTTTTTTGTTTTTATGTTAGTGAGTGTGACTTTAAATATACAGGGTATAAACAAACTACCTTTTCAAAAAAGATATTTTGAAGCCCTTATACGGGTTGAAAACAAATAAACTTTGTATCACATGTGACCAAATTTTTAAAAAACCAATTTGATTTTGTAAAAAAACACACATTTAATATGGCCCTACTTCATAGAAAAAGTGTCTGGAATAAACATTTAAAACTAAGAAGTTTTATTAAATTGGTTTAGTTTTATTTTGCAACAGTTCCCGGGATGCAATTTACAAAATGGCAAAAAAAAAATTATCTTATAGTATTCAAATTTTTTATAGGGCTACAAATTGCATTTTTTTATACTTAATTTTGATATTTTTTAAAAACAGTTTTGGATTTTTTTTTAAAATAATTAAAATGTTTCAGATACTCAAATCACATGACTTCTATTTTTTGGTTTATTTTCATCTCATCAAGCAGAAATTGATGCCAAATTAATTAAAAAATCCCTTTTGATGTGGACTTTACTTGTAACCTGAATTAAAAAAACATTTTTTTTAAACTTTCCTTTTTTCCCATTGTTTATGTATGGGGGGCCCCTTTTTTGGGCCTATACCTTTTCTCTTTAAAACTAAAAGGGGCCCAATTCCCAAACTGTTATTTTTTCCCCTTTTTTCGGGAATTATTTGGGTCCACCCCCTTTTTTGGGCCCTAAGAATCGAAAAATGAGATTTGATATGTTTTTTTTCCCCATTTTATTTTACGGGCATTTTTTCAAAATTTTTTAAAAAAAAAAAAATCCGTGTTAATTTTATTTTGAAAAAAGGGCTGTTTTTTAAATTTTTTGTCAATAATAGTTTATATTCTACGTGTAAGACAAATAATTAAAACAAAAACAAAAATATCAATTTTTGTTTTTCAAAATTAAAAAAAAAAATTTAAACGAAAAAATTGCTTTTTATTTTTTTATTTATTCTATTTTTGATAAAGAATAAAAATAAGAATAAAAAAATTTGACAACAAAAGAAAAATCATGTTGATTTTAAATTTCAAAAAATTGCACCCTACTTCCAAATAATTTCCTTTTTTTTTCAAATGAACATCCTTATATTATTGTATTTTTGAGTATCCATCTTTGCAATTTTAATGAAATAACGTAGTATAGGGCCCCGACCTACAGTTTTGGTTTTTTTGAAATTCTTTTCAGTAATGCACTATTTTTATTTTACAATTTACAAACCTTCGAATAAGTTTTTAACGAAAAAAATTATATTAAAAAAAATTTTTAACATGGTGCAAAGTTTTAAAAATTATGATTTTATGATTTCTTTACAACCCCTAAAACAGTTATCAACACGTTGATAGGCTAATTCACAGTTTCATATCTAAATTTAAATCTTAAAACCCAAATTTTTTCAATCTGCCAATTAAGCCAAAACGGTAAGTCAAGCCCCACACCATGTTATATCATTAAATTCAATTAAAGTTTCTATTTAAAAATACAATAATATAAAATTAAAAAAAAATGAAAAAAGTAACAGCTTGCAAACCCTTGAGCACAAAATTTTTAATTTGTAATATTAAATTATCAAAACCACTATGGTAAAAAAAAAAGAATAGGCATATTTTTTTTTAATTTCATCAGCGTCGTACAGTGGGACTAACGCACTGCCCCCCCCAAATTTCTGGCAGCTCATATAGTTCATCCGTTTGAGCTCATTTTTTTAAATTATTTTCTTGAATTTGCCTATCAATCTCTTTTTTTTTTGATTTTTTTATTTGGGTTTTAATTTCCATTTGCTCCTTTTGGAAGAACTTTTTGCACTTCTGTAGAAAATAAATTAAATTTAAAAAATGAAAGTAAAAAAAAAACCGTTTTAAATATTTAAAATGTTTTGGGGTTTATTCTAGAATCAGTCAGTCGACAGATGCCCAGGATGGGCTAATACACCGCAACAGCAGCCTTTCAACCACAAAACAACCAGCCTCAACACTACTGGCATCAACCCCAAGCCGCACAGGCTTATCCTGCTCTAGCCAAACCCAAATCCAACACCCTTAATAAACAGTACAACAGGGTCATGCTGGATATTTCCCAACAGTGGGGAAGGGTATGATCGTCAGGTAAAAAATAAAAGTATTTAAATTAAATAATTTGCTTTTATGAAATTTATTACAAATCTGCAAAATTGATTTAAATAACATTTCGTTTATTGCCGTTTTCATTATGTACTTTTCAACGGTCCCTAACTCGAAAAGGGGCATTTCCGGAGCTACGTTAATAGGAACTTTTTTTTTATTGTAATAGATAAAGACGTTCCCAAAATATTAACGTTTACTTTTACAATCCCAGTATATTATCCATTGGTAAAAATTGTGGCGCGCTAAAATTTTGATAATTTTCGGTTTTTTTTTACTTGGGCCCACGAAAATGTGAAATATAACCAACAATACAATCACAACATTTTCCTCCGGTAAACCCTGTGTGCACAACCCAAAACCAAGTGATACTTAGAATTTTGGGGGGGACGAAGATAACTCCAATGCTCACCCTTAGTGTCACAGCAACCTTGCCCCCATGAATCATTCTGTAGGTAAGTAAAAACACAAACACTTTTTTTTTTGGGTTTTTAAATGTACAAATGGGTATCCAAATTTCGGCCCTATTGGCACTTATTTTTCAGGTGATAGTTTTCAAATGACGAGTCCTGGGTGGTCAGTAATGGACTCCCCCCAATCCAAAATGGAAAATGCCACTCAAGAAGAGCAAAAGTAAAAAAATCCGTTTCCGAAAAATGGGAGATCGAAGAAATTTCAATCCCAAAACGGAGAATCAAAGTGAAACCTTAAAACTAATCGTAACAAATTGGATACGCCACGGGGGTCGACCGAGTCTCAGCCCCCCGTTAGAATCGTCGGACGATATACCCCACATCGGAAAAATGACAAAAGCCATATTGTTTGAGTTCTTGACCCTCATCCTCGCCTATTTCTGGACAGGAATCGTCACCTCCTGCTGCTCAGAGTTCGCAGGAAAAGCTAAAAGGGGTGTAGTGAACAACCAATATCATGCTGAGAATAAAAAATTCGTTAAACAAGAAATGACTGAAAGTAAAACCCGTTAGGGTAATCCCACCCCCCCCACCCAAAAATATGCAGACACCCCACTATTTCCACCCCCCCAGGTAATGTCTGGTATCCTATTTTTTTTTGGATTTTAAAATTGGGTACTGCTATCGTTTTTTAGGCCAATAAATAAAAATTTTTTTCGCAAATTTAAAATTTTACCGGAAACAACCTTGCCACCCTTTAAAACATGGTAAATAGATAAAAACCCCGGGTACTTCCCCACAAATTTTTTACAGTAATTGTTTAAACAATAAAGCTGTTAACAAAAAATTTTTTTTATTTTCCGCTATAACTCAAAAAACTATTAGAGATACCCAATGGGCCAATGGGATTTTTTGAAAAAAAAAAACCTACAAAAGGGTTTTTTTATAGAACTTTCTCCGGAAATTATTTTTTAAAAAAATCATATTCCGTTCGGTATAAAGATTAAAATTTTTTTTGAAAAATGATAGGTAATTGAAGTTTAACTACGCGGAAGATTTTTTTTCAGATTTATTTTTTTTGATTTAGGACTCTTAAAAAATTAAAGGGGCGAGCACCGTTTTTGGATCAATATATTATTTTAATATATTTAATTCTAAAAAAAGGGATATGAGGGGTGGGAAAAAATCTCTGAAAGTCGTGCGAATCGCGAAAAAAGGCAGGAAGCAAGTAAATAACGATAGTCGGGAGCAGGTCGGAGAAGGTTACTAAAAAATACCCCGATTGATCAATCATAATATAATTTATTAAAACATAAATTATTTTAAGCGTATAAGACATTTATATTTTTTTAAATTTATAAATTTAGTGTAAAAATAAGCTTTTTTTCTCTGCGATGGGCCTAATAGCCTTAGGGTAGGATCTCTAAATTTCTAAATTTGTTGGAAATACAACCCCCCTTTACATAAATTTTATTTTTGAAATCTTTAATTTAGGTTATATATTTTTTTTAAATATACCCCTGGGAAATTTATTTTTTTTTATTATAACTGAAAGTATTTCAATTTGACAAAAAAAATTTATAACCTAAATTAAAGACATTTTTTAAAAACATAATTTTTTATGTTTTTTTTATTTTAAATTTTTTTGTACTTTTATAGTTTTTTAGATATTGACTATAAAATTTTCTTTTGCCCAAATTTTAGGATAGGTACAAGATATTGAGATGCGGTTTTTTGCTTATTTGGCATCATTTTGCTACTCTTTCATATAAGAAAAAACTACCCAAAACATTTCATTTTTAGAAATGAACCATTTTTTGGAATTAAAAAAAGCCCTCTGCGGCAATTAAACTAACAAATTTTAAATATTATAACATTTATAACCCAAGAATAGCTATTTTGCACTAGCCCAAGTTTGTTAAAATTGGCTCAGCCTTTTTTGAAGATACAGGGTTTTTTCCCCACAGAAAAATTGTAAAAAAAAAAGGTTTAGATTATCCTCGACTTTAAAGATGAGGTTTTTTTTTGTTATACCCCCTAGGGGCCATTTTAAAACCCGAAAATATTTTCTCTTGGCCGTTTTGGAATAAAAAAAAAATTTTTTATCGCAAGCCTTTTCGATGGATAAGTTCCCAGATACAGTATCTCTTATTTTTTTGTTGGCCACCCATAACCCTTAAACTAAATTCCAAAAGATTTTTCCTTTTAACTTTTCTATACTTTAATTCCCAATCTACTATTTGGTATTTCTTTCACATTTACAAATAAATAGATGCTGTACTATGATTGCATTTTGACGGGGCGAAAAAGTAATGCTTACCATGCTTGTCGATAAACAGAAATTTTTCTACATTTGAATTTTATTTTTTTTATAGGAAGTTCAAATATCCAAAAAAATTTAAAAACGTCCCGGAGGTCCGCCAAAATCAGCTAACCAATTTCGAGCTACGGCGGTGTCTCAGCCCGACCCGAGGCAGCCACCTCTTCCACCAACTTTTACAATCAATCCGTCAATTTGAAACGTTCCCGGAAAATTCCCACATCGGACCATCCGCATGTTCTAACGCCGCCAAAGTCAGTGTAAAAGTCACCAGCAATGGCCGAAACCGAAAATAACGAGGCGCCTATTAATGATAGAAATCAGTATTTAGAGACCGGCCATTTCTGATAAATTTCCCCAAGGAAATGAAGGTATGTAGATTTTGGGAAAGAGATAAAATAATTTGGGACAGGGTGAAAGTTCGGGGCCCCAAATGAAAGACTCTGATTTTCAGAAAAAAAACATTTTTTTTTTCTTCTTTCCCTTGATTTTAAAGATAGTTCCTGGACAGTGTACAGAAAGTTATCGCCTTATAGTAAAAACCCGCCCCACCAAATTTAACCCCCATCTCGGATGGACATCTTTTATCTTCGCCTCTTCGATTTTTTCCCGCCGAACTCACCCATCTCTATCTAAAAAAACATGATTTTTAAAAACGGTCTGGGACTAGACCAGGACGGATCATTATATTTTTCCTATTTTAGTTTTTAATTTTTTTTTCCCAAATTTGGTTTTTTTCCGGTATTTTTTTAAATTTTAAACCCCCCCCCCAAAATTTAAAAGGGCCCGGGCTTGGGTTTTTTAAATAAAGTTTTTCCCAAAAAACGCTTTTAATTTTTTTTCTTTTGTATTCAAATTTTAAAATATGGTAAAACCTTTTTTTCAAAATTTTTTCCCCTTTGGTTTAAAACTTTGCAAACAATTTTGGTTACCCATTTTTAGAAACCCCGAGAACCCCCAAAAGTTTTTTTTAAGTTTTCCCCCCTTTTTCTTTTAAAAATCCCAAAAACCTTTATGCCTCTAAACATTGCACTTTTCTTTCCCTTTTTCTTCCGAATTCGAATTTTAAATTCAGCTGCCCATTTTATAACTGTTGAAATTAAAAAGGAGAGTTCGTAAACCTTTTTCAACCGGATAAATTTCCTTAGCATTAAGGTAGTTTTCCTCGTAAAACGGGTTTACTTAAGAATTAAATGAAATTGAAATATAGGATTAATAAAAAAGGGTATTTTACCAATTGAAAAAAAAACAATTTTTTTTCGTCGAAACGAGATATTAACAAATTGTGATAATTAACATTGTATCAGTCATGTATGAAAGACGGGGCATTCATTTCGGGAAAATCTCGAAAACGGTTCTTTCGGTATTTTTAAAAAATAATGCAATATGAATAGAGTATTAGAAAATTTTAAAAACCGAATTTTTTACTGTTTTGTTAAAAAAAATATTGATTTTTGAAAATTTACTAGGTCTGTTTGGTATTAAAAAAAAATATACATTATTTTATTATTTTTTTTTAAAAATCGCCCTTTTGAAAGGTGTATTTTAGGTATTGGACAGTCTCCACAAAAAAAAATATTTTCAAGCATTGAGCTTTTGGGAACTAACTTTTGGTAAAACGTATTCGATCTCATTTGGAACGGCTCTAAATTTGGGGTCCCAAATTAAATTACTGCATCCGAATTAAACTAAAATAGGAAAAAAAATAATTTTCGTACTGATACTAGTAGTAGCCCCTTCAACAATCAATTTTTTTCAGGAAGAGATGGGCGGTCGGGGCGGGGGGCTGGAAGAGCGAAGATAAAGATGTTCATCTTTAAATTTTGATTTAATTTGTAATGGGCCGGGGTTTACGACTAAAGGCGATAATTTTGTGTGCCACTGTCGCGAGTAAACTATTAGCGAACAAGTTAAAGCTTGGCATGGAACTAAATGACAAGCGCCTAGGCAGAAACGTAAACTTTCGTCGATTGGGATGCCATCTCTCGAGAATTTTTTCATTACCCTCGTATCTAATACATGTACCAACCAGGTTGAATGATTAATTGGTACTATAGGTGCTAAAATCGAATATTTAATTTATTTTCGTGACACTCTATATTAAAATATTCGTTTTTTTCCCAGTAACTGATTTGGGAATGATACGTTGCCACCCCCGGGTTTTCAGCGTATGGTCCCGGGTCAAATGGAAAAAACGAGTTTGGGAGGAGAAGAATGGACGAACCTTTGCCCGGTTTCAAGAAGGGTTTTTGGGGGGCAGAATGAAAGTGGACCAATATTTCAAATGAAATTTTTTTCTTCAAAAAAACCCATAAAAATAGTATATTAGAGCATAAGTGGTTTTAGGTCTTTAAATAAAAAAAAAGGCTCATTTATAGCAATAAATTTTTTACATATAAATACATACTTTAAAGAACAATTTTCTTTTTATTAATTTAAGGGTAAATATATGCTGAGGTTATGATGACATATAATAGAAGAATAGAGACACTCTCACGCCCCATATTAAAACCCCACTTGGCGCGAGACACTACTGTGTCTCAAGACCTATAAATTTTTGCAGCTGTTTTTTATAAAAATTAAAACACTACTTTTTTTATGATAAAATTGCAACCTTATAATAATTTTTAACATATCTAAATAATTAAAAAAATTATTTTATTTATTATAACATAAAAAATGATTTCAACACACATGAATTTTTTTAAACAAATTCGCCGCCCCAAAATTTGCGTTCTGACATAAGCCCCGGGGCCCCCACTGTAAATCCGCTACTGGGCGAAAATAACTTTTGAGCAACCATGCATTTAACTTTTTAAAAAAAAATTTTTTTTTAACGTCTTCTACCTAAAAAAAAAGGGATACGTGGGAAAGTTAATTTGAGCAGCCGTTTTTAAGAAATCTGGTTTTAAAATTTCCTTTTTGTAGCCCAGGTCTAAATTTTGCATTAATTTAATTCCTTCATTTAAAATTTTTTTAAAAGTCACTAAATAATACCTAATATGTATTTTGGGTCCTGGCGTCTTATCCCAAACAGTATAGTTTTTTTTGGGAATTAAAGTTTACTAAAATAAAATCCAACCCAAATTTTTTTTAGGTAATTTTTTTTAAAAAAAATACCTTTTTTCATAAAACACGTTTTTAGAGAATTTAAAAAACCCACAAAATGCTTTTGAAAAAACCCCATCCGACCCTTTTCACCGGGGAAAAGCCGGAAAAAAAGCTTAAAACAGACCCTTTTTTTAAAAATTTGTATTCTTAAATTTCAATATTAAGGGCTGATTTTTTGAAATGGGGAAAAACATATACTTTGTGGAAAAATGAAAATTGTCCATCAATGTTTTTATTCAATGACTATAAACAAATTAGGCCCTTATCTTGCAAGTGCCGTGAATTTGGCAAATTTCATTAAATTTTTTTTAAAACCTTTTTTAAAGGTGAGATTAAAGCTACAAATTGTATATCTAAATTTTCATATAAGTTTGGAAAACATTGTTAAAACTGTTTTAAAACCTGGGGTCGATCGAGTCAACCGTGGGGGGGGGCACCCGCAGTGGATCCCCCTGTCTCTCGCTTCTTCTTCAGTGGGGCGTCAAAACTTAAAAACTGCGGCTCCGAAAAAAATCGGCAATTGATCGATAAGAAAAAAAACCCCTAAAACTTGGTCTGGGCTTTTCCAATATACTTAACACTAATATATACTTTACTTAGTTGAAGGCTGTATAGCTATTTTCTCTATTCACAATCACAGAAATACACAGACACTAAAGTCAGTTCTGCAGACCTCCTTGATTACTTAGTCCATTCAAAAAACCCTTTTTTCTATTTAAAACTCGCAAATCAAAAAAAAATAAACTTCAGGAAAACACAGGAAAAGCCAAACAGGAACTCGAAAACACGAACTTACGGTCAGCCTTTGGGAAAAAGGACGTAACGCGTAACTAAAGTCGATAAAATCGGGCCCAGCTTAAGTGAATTTAAATTTTTCAAAAAAATTGCCTTTAAGTTCTATATTTATAAAAAAAAATGGGCAAAAAAATAAATAGTTACTAGATTTGGCTTTAAAATTAATAATTTAAAGAAAATTTTTGCTAAAAAACCATTTTTATTTTTTTTTTTTGTTAAATATTTTTCGCTTGCTACATTTCGCCCGAAAAGGAATTTGCAGGCGGAATATCAATGCCCTTCAACGCGGTGGGAAATTTTTTAAAACCCGGGTTCGTTGATAAATGGAATAACCTGATTAGGTGTAGTGCGACGTTGTCCTGGATTTTCTTAAGTGTTTTGTGGTTTTTTTTAAAAAAACTATCTGTTAAAACTATTTACAAACTTGTTTTAAAAAACTCAAAAATGGTGCGTAAATTGTTTTGTGAAAAAAATTGGACTATTTAACGAAGATGTGTTTTTTGATAGGTAAGTTAAGTTCTTTTTGCTAGGCAATGTTTTTACCAAGGTCAGGGGCCCAGTTTTGCCTGAAGGAAAGTAACTAGCCCAAAAAGTTATTTATGCATTTCTTTTATTTTTATTAGAATATTATCGAATTTATTATTTGTGAGTAGGTTTATAATTTTTGGGGGAAAAATTATACATTATAAAAAAGGATCTTCTAATATTTTGGGTTTTCCCCCAGATCCAATGACAAGAAACATTTGGTTTTCTCTTGTGGGAATTGAAGAGGGACAACATTTCCAAAGCACCCTGTGCTAAGCTCGACCTTTTTGATCCACAGGATATTTTGATTAAGGCAAACAATAGCAAATATTTAAGGCCGGGACCCATCAAAAAAAAAATTTACCTCATATATTTGACAATCAATCTTTGATGGAAGGTAATTATTATAGACTAATCATTCAAATTATTGTTAACGTTTTTTTGTATTTTACGAATCTTCGTAAACTTTGGTTCTTGTTTAAAAAACACTTCATTTCTTTTTGTAGGACTATCTAATAACGTTTGGCATTTTTAAAAAAAGTACATTTTTTTGACTCCCTTTTTGAGACCCCCCTGGGAAAGTAAAAGGGTATGAAATTTAAATTTGGTCTTACAAAATCAGCAAAAGTTTTCAAAAAGGTTTTCACGTATTTATTTTTTTTAAATTTTAAATTTAAATTTTTGGGATGAAAAATCCATGGATTGGGTGTATGATTTATGAAAAATTTGACCACGCGAGCGCTGCAATCAATTTAGCTGTCCCCCCAAAAAATATTTTGCAACATGCCAATACAATTTTTCGAAATTTTTAAAGATAATGCTTCATTTTGCGATTTTCTGAAAAAAAAAAAATTTGACAATACAAAGTGCCACAGATTAAAAATACATGCATGGGGATTTTGGAAACCGGAAGAGATACAAAGTCGGGTTTAAATTTTTAAAAAATTTCGCATTTGGGGGCCCAACAACATCCGTTTGGTTTTTTGAGTACTTCCCCGGGGAATCCGGAAAAAACCAAAGCCATTTTGTTTTTTTTTTTCTGACGTTATTTAAAGAGATATGGGAAAAAAAAAGACACTTTTTCATGGCCACTTACAAAACAGCGTTAAGATTTTTGGGAGATGTTTGTTTTTTGAAAACCCTCATCCATTTTTTTTTTAAAAACGGCACTCAATTGTTCATTGCTTTTTTTTTTAAGCAGTTATAATCCCAATTTCAATGATGTATAACATTTAAAATTTTTCTGTTAAAAAACAATTTTCCATAAGAGACAATGAGTTAGAAAGGAGCACAACATTTCTTATAGGGGGTTTCATATTTTTTAAAAAAATTTAAATGTTATAATTTTTTTATTGGAATAATAAGGGGTTCAAAATGAAATAAAAAAAACCCGGTCCGTATTTAAAAAAAAAAGTTGTATGTTTAACGAAACGAAAACGTCTCGGAAAATCTCTTAACCTTTTTTGAAGCAAAAATGACCAAAGGGAAATATCTTTTGTTTTTTCCCTATCTCTTTAAATAACGTCGAAAAAAAAAAAAAGAAAACCAAAAATTTTGTTTTTTTGGGGATTCCAAATTCAAATTAACTTTCAAATGGATATGGTTAGTTCAAATAACACTTTCCATAATTTAACCGACTTCATATCTCTTAAGGTATCCCCATGCATGCAGTCTGTGGCACCCTGTATACATTTTTTGGCATTATTTTTCAAACAAAAACTTTTGGCAAAAAAATTCGAATTTTTGGGGAAAAAAATTTTTCCCCTTTGATGCGGACTTTATGGTGGACACTGTATATTATCTTAGGGAAAAAGTAGATAATTTTTTATTTTGCCTTATATCAAAATTTTATGTTATTTTTTTGTACCGTATATAATAAAAGTATCCCCGTTTTTGTCTTTTTTTTTTTAATTTGTGGCCCCATTATTCTAAATTTATAGGGAAAAGTAATTTTTTTTAAATAACCAATACACCAAAAAAATTTTTTATTTTTAGAATAAAATATTTTATAACTATTTATTTGCTAATCAATATTTTTTAATAAACTAAAATTAAAAGGATCCCATAATTAGAACCATTTAAAAATTAATATTTTTTAAAAAATTTATTTAATAAACTTCTACATAAACCAACGCCACTGGTCAAACTGCAAGGCTCCGTACAATGTTGCCCTTTATCAGTCCCAATTTTCTTTTATTTTTTCCCATAATTTTTTGATAATGTCTGGGGAAAAAAAAAAGTGTCCTTATGAATGAAATGTTAAGTCTTTTCTTTCTTTGTCGAGGGAAAAGCCCTAAACCCAAAAAATCGTTGGGTGAGCGGAAATTTAATTTTCCTTATCTCTGCATTTATCAATTTTTCCTTTTTTTTCTAATTTTCAACTTGTAGTTGGAAATGTATAAAATTAAAATTACTATTTCTGCCAATATTCTTGCATTTAACTACACAACAACTATTTGCACCTTTTTTTAAAATTTTTAAAATTTAATTGTTTACATTTTTTAAAACAAAAATGATTTAACGAAAATTTTACCACAGCGAGTGCGAAACGAGTCATTTCCCCCCATACACTCAGCTCCCCGCCACTAAGCTAAGTTTTTAGTTAGGTTTTTTTAAATATTTGGGAAAAACATTTTTTATTTCTATTTTTTGTTTTACAATAATTTAACCTGGCCATCAAAGTGAATTTTTTTAAAACTAGATATTTTATTTAAATCAACTTTAGCACATATATTTTTTAAAATACAATGGGGTTTTTAGTTAAAAAAATTTAAAAACAGGGTGGCTCACAAAATTATTTCGTTTAATATTTTGTGCAATGTAACCCAAAAACCCAAAATTGAGTTTTTAACCCTCTGTATGTCTAAAATCATCCGCTGGACTGAAGTAAGTTCGATCGGATCGTCATTTTAGCCTCGGAATTAGTGAAAATACCGCCCCTTTTAAAGAGCACCCTATAAATATCAATTTTTATTTTTACGTAGATCAGCCCCAGTTTGACTTAAAGGGTTTAAAAGGCCTTCATCGGATGATACCTGGAGAATCTTTCGCCCGAAACGTCTTTGCATCAACAAAACATGAAGAAAACGACCTGAACTTAGTTAACCCGTTCCAAAAACCTCTCCCGGCCCCCTAGATCTGCTACCATCGGCGCCATACTCCACCTATCTTCAAAATCCCCCAATTCACCGCCACCTTCTCAGCCCATTTTTGCCAATCTTCGGAAACTATCGGCGGTGATTTGGCTCAACCTTTGGGGAAGGACCAGAACCAACAATATTTTTTTCCCTTTTTTAAAACTTGTGTTAACAACGACAAAAAAAAAAAATAAATTTAAAGGGAGTTGTATCACGACAGTCGTACTAAAAGTATACAGTACAGTCGGGCAGCCATCGCGCAGTGGGAAGAAGTGTCACTGTGCCACCCAAATTCTCTACAGCTCATATAGTTCAACTTAAAGGTTTTTGCTTTGTTTTGCTTATCGATTCCTTTTTTTGTTTTGATTTGGGTTTTTTTATGTCGGAATTGTCTAAACCCTTTTAAAAAAAAAAAATTTTCGGCGCAAAAAATCAAGATTAGATTAAAAAAAAAATTTTTAAAATTCTTCTCTTGTAAACCCCAAAAATTTAAAAGAGGTAATACATTTTTTTTATTCTTACAAACCTCCATAATCTTCAAAATTTTTACCAAAAAATTGGGAAAAAATTTTTATTTAATAAATTTAGAATCATTCAAGGGTAACGGATAATTTTATTTAGAATTTTTAAACACATTTTCGATCTCTGGAAAAATAAATGAAAAATTGAGACTTATAAAAAAAAAAATGTTTTTTTTTCTAGATTACGACAGACATGGGGTTTAAGCATTTATTAAGGGAAGTCCCAAAGACTCAATCTATAATTTTTTTTTATAGCTGACATATTTTTTGGGAAAATATTGGGTTTAAATTTTAAAAAATTATTTATTAATAAATACCCGTTATTCGAAAATGGCCGCTTTTACAGAACAATATTTTTTAAAAAAAGTATTAGTTCATTCAGGAATATGGGTGAATTTTTTTAGG
>JAHBCN010021436.1:0-14103 GCA_019359885.1 Listronotus oregonensis | reverse complement strand
TAATATTTTTAATGCGGCTATACAAAATTGTGGTAGGGGGATTCCCGTCCTTTTCCCCCCCCCCCCTAGGTGTAGCGAAATGCCCCTTTAAGTTATATAAAATTTTCCCCTATCCGGACATTTTTCGATCCAGAAGACCACCCAGACATAGTGTAGAAGCGTTGAAAAACAGTTATTTACAAAAGATGAAAAAGTTTATTTTTGGGTGGGGGGGTTTTTTTAAACGGCCGAGGCGAAGCCGAGGCTATTTCCCCGAACACTTGAAATTTTGCATCGTGTAATGAATTTTTTTTTCTGCATGTTCTATGTATCGCATAATTTAAAATATTCATCATGTTTTAAAGAAATCCCGGTTTTTTAAAAAAATTTTTATTTTAAAAAAATTAAAATCCATAAAAAATTTTTGTTGACTTTTCGTCATCAGCACTTGTCAGATTTTGAATTTTTTTAAATTAGTATAAACCATTCCCATTTTAAAATGTTAAATGAAATGAAAATGGCATCCAAAAGGCAGCTGCCCTTGCGTGTGCCCACTTCTGCCAGACAAATCTAAAGAGGGCCCACAAACAATAAATCTTTTTCGAAGGTTGCTAAAAAAAATGTGGAGGGATTGAAGAAGGGATGTTCATTTTCAAGAAAATCCGAGTTTTTATCACCACCAACCCTGGTCTGTATTTTCCATCTAAATTTTTTCCGTAAACAAAAATCAAGATATTTGGGAAAAGTTCAAGAAACTAGTTGTTTTTTTAAAAAAGGAAAAAAACAATGGTTATGAGGCAAAAAAAAAAAAAATTTTTTAAAAAAAGAAGAAATCAAAAATTTTACTTAACGCGCCGGGAAAAAGTTACTTAGCAATGAAAGTAATAGCCATTATGGGGGGGGGCGGGGGCAGGGGACAGACGAAATATACAGAATGAAGCTAATGTGAGAAATAAGAAATGACGGGCTATAGAAAAAATAGGGGAGTCTAAAAAAAAGTTAAAAGAAACTTTGTAGTAACCAACGATGAAGGCTCATTTCCCTTTTGTCGTTTTTTCAGGAATATTTTAAAATGAGCCCGGGGAATGCTCAAAGAGGTTTTTTGTATCGTTATGAAAGAGTAAATGTGTTAATCAAGAATTGGAAAGCACACTATTTCAAAGCCTAAAGAAATTGGGGAATTTTTTGGGGTTTTTAAGACATCATAGATAAATGGCCATTCTTTTGAAGAAGTCAACTACTTTCCCTTTTCCAATGCTTCGATGTCAAATTTTTTGGGGCCCAAAAAACATTGGGGTTTGGGGAAACCTTTTTTTTTCGGGGGGGTGTATTGTAATTATAGTAATAAGGTGGAAATTTAAAGAAGATTTTACCAAATTCCACCAATTTTTCCCCCTTAAAAGAAGTAACAGTGAAAATATTTATTAACTAGTTAAAGGTGATAACATCCCCCCTTAAAAAATTTTAAAAAACTGCTAATTCAAATATTATTCCTCCAATTTTTTTGCTAATTGCTCAAATTGCACAATTATTTTTTAAAGTTAATACCTAACCTAGTTTTTTTAAAAAATTTTGTCATAAATTAGTTATTTTTTTATAAAAAAACCCTTAATTTTTCCCCCCCAAACATATTTTCTTTTTTTTTATTTTTTTTTCCCCGGGGCTGAAAATATTACTTTCGTACCCAAAACCCTTAGCAACCAGGTAACACAAAATTTCTTTTGTTATCATTCGCGTTGTAGGGCCACAAAAATTTTTTTTTTATACAGTAGTAGAAAAAAGTTTTTTTTCAAATTAAAATAAAAAAAAAAACCTCCACTGTCTAAAACTACTATCAATTAAATAGCATAACTTAAGGGGGTTCAAACAAAAATTTTAAATTTTTAAATTTTGCATTTAATTTTACTTAATTTAAAACGTTAAATCAACAGTCTCATATGGAGGGTTCAAAAAATGACCGGGAATTTTAAAAATTTTAAATTTTAAAAAAATTACCAAAATTTTTTTTTAGAATTAAATTAAATTTAATCATCGGTAATGCAGGTAGGGGGAACACTCGCAATAGACACCAAATTTTTTTTATTTTTGAAGTATTTTAAAAATTTACAGCACAAATTATAATCAGCTGGTTGTTTATGATTTTTTTTTCTTTTATATTTTAAAAACCCAAAAAAAATTTCCCCAAAAAATTTTTTTCCCCAACAGACTAAAAAGTTAGGTTGTGAATTTTGATTGACATAAAAATAAAATACATGTTTGTTTTGCGCAGCCCAAATAGAATATTTTATTGGTCAAATAATAATTTTTTTAAGTTTCAAAAATTTTTTTATGAAAAAGGGGGGAAAAAAAATAAAATTAAACCAAAAATTTTTTGGGTAATTTAAAAATTTAAAATTTAAAAATTTTTTTAAGAACCCATTTTTAACCCGAAAAGGTGGAAAATTAAATTGACAAAATGTTTTTGTGTTCTTTGAATTATGTCAGGTTTTGGGGTAAAAGAAATTTTTTATTTTTTCGTGCTTTAACAGTTTTGGGGTTTTGTGTTTTTCCCGCAAGTAATTTTAGATAAAACCCAAACCCCTTTTTTTAACAATTTTAATGTCGCCCCCCCTCAAAAATTTTTTTACACCTTTTTTTTGCCCACCAGTATTTAATTGGCCCCTAAATAGCAAAAACGCACATGTATTTTAAAAAAAATGTTAAATAAATAGTGATTTTTTTTTATAATACCCCCGGGAAAAATCAAATTTATGATTTATTGCATTACAAATAATGTATGAAAAAATTTCACAAAATTTTTCCCCAAAAAACGTTTATGAAAAACAATTGAGAATTTTTTTTAATTTTTTTTGGGTGTCAATTTTGTTGATTTTCTTGTCTCCCCCCAAAAATATTTTTTTATTAGTATTTTTAAAGGTATGCAAAGTAAAAACAATAATGTTAACATTTAAGTATAAATTTAATTAAAAACTATAAAACAAAAACATATTATATTGTTATTTCCAAAAAAACACGTTTTACTACATTTACTTTTTTTGGGATATTTTATGTTTTAAAAAAAAAATAATACATTTAAAATGTTGCAATGTTATCTTATTAACAATCGTTAAACGACGTAGAGGGCGATTTAAAATTTGATTTAAAAAGATACAGGGTCGGTAAGTTGTAGCAAAAGTTATTACTACTTTTATTCTTCATATTATTAAAATATTCTTATTGATATATAAAATTATCATTTTAGCTTTTTAAAAGGGGGCATAAAACCTTTTAAAAATCAAATTTAAAAGCATATGGGAAACGACCCCCCCACATTGTTTGAGGTTCACCCCTTTTTTAAATCATGGGGTAAGGGGGTTTAAAAAAAATGCCTTTTCCCCCCCCAAATTATAGTCTGTCTCAAAGTATATCGTTATGGCTTTTAACGGACCTTACCCCAATAAACCTTTTTAAAAAAATTTTTTTACTTTTTGTTATTGGGTAACCCCATTTGTTCATAAGAGCAGGGGTGGGGCCAGGTAGCCCCTTTTTTATTAACCATATAAATATTTTGGCTAATATTTTTTTTGGGGGGTTGAATAACCGTTTTTTTTTTTGCGTTTCGAAAAAATTGTTTTACGAGAATATAACTATGTCGCGTCGAAATCATTTTTATTAGATTCAAAAAAAGGGTTTTGAAAAATGTGTATGAAACTTTAATTTGGGAGGGGACTAATTAAACAAAAAACTTTAAAAAAAACCTTTTCCCCCCTTTTTTTAAAAATCCAATATCATCAATAAGAGAAAAATTTTTATTAGTGAAGAATTGCAAAAGGAAAAAAACCAGGGGGATTTTCAATTCACCGTATAGAAATAGTGATCAGGACCTAATAAGAAGGAAAATATATTGTCTTTATGTAAGCGGAGTTATTCCTACCTTGGATAAACTGAAAAAGAAGCTAGACGAAAACGAAAACAATATAAATATTAGCCGTGCCACCCTCCATAGAGTTGTTGAAAAAAATGGGATTTAAAAGCAAAATAGACAAAAGACAAGTAGTAATGGAATCGCACAGATTACGCACTTGGAGTTTTAAATTTTCCTTTTCAATAAATTAAAAGATATAGGTTAGAAAACAGATCCATAATTTACCTTGATGAAACATGGTTCGATACACACGACACAGTATCCAAAGGATGGGTGATTCCAGCCAAAACTGTCAGAATAACGCACCTTCAAATAAAAGAAAACGCATTACCATAATACACGCTGGTTCAGAAGACTGATTTGTTCCAAACTGCTGGTTGTTGTCTGCAAATAATATTAAGGATTCTAGCTTGGATTATCATGAGGATACAAGTGCAGAACTTTTGAAAACTGGTTTTAAAATTATCTTTTAAAAATATTCCAAACAACAGGGGTTATTGTCGGGGGGATAACGCAAACTACCACAGCCGTCTGCTAACAAAGCACCAGCTTCATCAAGTTCAAAAACTGAAATCCAGGAGTATTTGTTAGAAAATGATATTTACTTTGAATTCAGTTACAAAAAAGCGCATCTTTTGGAAGTCCTAAATTCATATGCAATTAAAAAACAATATGTATGTGATAATTTGGCTGAACAGGCTGGGCATACTGTCTTACGGCTTCCTCCTTATCACTGTATGTTTAACCTCATGAGCATTTGTAGAACCAAGTAAAAATCAAAGATCAGAGCAGAAAATTTTACACCTAGTTTGGTCCCAGTGTTATAAATTTTTATAAAAAATGTAATTACTAACATACCACTTGAGAGCTGAAAAATTCCACAGCACATAATAAAAATTGAAGACTCTTAATTTCTATCCAAAACAACATAAACCTATTGTAATTAATCTCAATGATGACTCTGATAAAAAGAAAAAAAATGTAATTATGTATAGATAATCCAGTTATAAATTTATTAAAACTTTGCATATATTTAATTTCTTAATGTAATTTTAAGATTATACTTACCTAAATAAACAATAAATTATAAATATTTATATTATTAAAGTCCCTCCCTAATTTTCTGTCCTTTAATACCTACTGATCCGCAGTTTTATTGCTGTCGGCAGGTATAATCCATAAATGAAGGCAAGAGCTAACACGGTATACTTTTAGACAGACTATACCATCGGTCCTAATCTTTTTTTTGATGGGTGACGCCTTTTTGTCAAAATTCCTTTCAAAGAAAAACTACAATAATGTAGTGGAGCTCAGAATGATAAATTAGTAGAGTTGGTTAAAGTCGATAAAGATCTTTTAAGGGGTAATCTTTCTTCATCCTTAACATTTAAAGACGCCGAAAAGAAGTGGATTAATATTGCTTTGATAAAATTCCTGACGGACAGAAAACTTGTTTTAAAACTAAATTAATATAATAAACTTTATATCAATAATTACCAATATTTTTTTACGATTCAAACATAACAATAAAAAATTAAAAACGGGGGTTAAAATGCCGAATAGAAAATGTCA
Organism: Listronotus oregonensis; assembly: GCA_019359885.1. Taxonomy (NCBI): domain Eukaryota; kingdom Metazoa; phylum Arthropoda; class Insecta; order Coleoptera; family Curculionidae; genus Listronotus; species Listronotus oregonensis. The sequence goes on along the minus strand of JAHBCN010021436.1, from coordinate 8,648 downwards.
AAAACAACATTCGAGAATCCAAATTTTCGATGCGCATGAATTTTAAGCGACATTATACTAGAGCTGTTTACGAACAACCACTTTTCTTACCTAAGTTAAAGTTAGTTTCTGACCTGAGCTAAGTTGTTTGATCGAACACGCACGACTCCCCCCAAAAAGATAAAAAATGTCAAATTTGCTCAACTTAGGTTAGCCAAGATATCTCAGACAGAAATCCGGGTACCTTAGCAGGGGCAAGGGGGAGGTCAGATTCTTCTTAGCTGTGACAAATCGTACGGCCAACTGTTAGTTTTCAACTTAGGTCAGAATTTGTGGTGTTCGTAAGCAGCTTAGGTGTGTTTGTTATTTAAAAATATTTTACACTTTTTATGACCGGTTGCACCAAAAGAATCTTTTAAATAGACCTTTATTAAGAAGCTCTTAAAATAAAGGGTAACTTAAATTGTTTTCGCTTTCCCATCCATTAGATTTTTATTGCAACTTAACTAAGAGTACTTAGAAAGATGGCAACGTTGCATCGTTCTTCTTTTTTATTGTTGGCCTTTACAACGCGAATAATCAGAATTAACTGATATTAGATCTTTCCTTTTCTAGCTTGTGTGTCTTTAAATGATAGAAGTAATCCGACTTGAATCTTTGTAAATACTTAATTAAAACTTTATTTTTTTTTTTTATAGACATTATAATACAAAATCAGTAGTTAGTTTGTGATTTTTTGTTAGGTTTGTTCCAACAAGAAATCCGGTATCGTTTCGAAATCGTTTTTGAACTGTTTTTTGGTGCGCTTAGACGCATGCGCGGCCTTAAAATAGTTTCGTGATGGTACGAAAAGTATAAACGTTGGCTCGCTTTGAGGATCGTTTTTGGGACTGTCAAATCAAAAGTTTTTGAATTTTTTGTTTTAAAAATAAACCTACTTTTCTACTTCTTATTTTTGTGATCAAAGTTAGCAAATATCACTCATAATATCGTCACTCATCTTTAAAGATAATTAAATTTAATAATGTGCTTAGGAGGTGTAAAAATTAATGTTTTTGAATAATTAAACAAGCGAGGAAATAGAAAATGCTAAAGCACGTTGCACGCTATTCGCTAAATAAAGTTAGGATTATGCAGAAAAATTAAATTAAGTTAAAATAAGTTAAAGTCACACAAGAAAAGATAATCATTATGTGATCAAATGGTTTTAATTATACACATAAATTAATAATTAAGTTAAGTTAAAAAGATAAACAATTTTTAACTTTCTTAACTTATTTTAATTTTTTAACTTTATCATAAAATGAAATAAACGTTTCCTTTTTAAAATAATTAAACTCCCACACAATAACATCATAAAATAGGCTTACAGAAACTCGTCTTTCCCATGCGTTATAAAAAAATGTAAAAAAATTATATATTTTTTAGACAAATATTTATTTAAGAAGTTAACAAATTACCGGACAGCTGCCAGAGAGTGCACCAATAAAAAAGAAATCACGAAAACCCTATTAACAGTGATTTGCCCTACGTATGCTAAATTTTATTGTTATTTTTAAACTGTTTGGCATGTTTTCTCACAAATGTTTTAATTTATAATAACTTAATTATTGTTAACTTAAATTAACTTAACTTTTCTGCATAATCCTACCTTAACAGTAAACATATGAAGATGAAATATGAAACAATAAACATGAAACAGCTGTTAAAAATCAAAAAACCTGTGCCAAGATGTTCAATGCGCAAGTCAACCCAAACAGTTTTCAATTTAGGCCATGTATCAGAATTACCGTTCTGAAACCGTAACTAAACGATCCCAAGTTTTGTTGGTACACAAACAGGATCGTCCGATAACCGTCACGTCTCTGTTGGAACGCACTTTATTCACTGCGCATGAGCGTGATCGTTCGGTGGCGGTTTTTCGACGTGCTGGAACAAACCTGTTGTAAAATTTATAACGGTAATTGTCTCGAAAGTGTCCCTCGATTTTGACCAAATTTGGTATACAGGGGTTTTTTTGGGGCTTGATTACGAATCTGAAAAAATATTTTTTCGGCTAACGTTTCGTTTTCGAGATTTATCATCAAAGTTGAAAACCAAACTAATCTTATTGACACTATCTCCTTCTTTTTGCACAAATTCTTGATTTTTACACTAAATTGGCACATAATATTTTAAAACACTTATTAAGAACTTGTTTTTATATCTATTTTTACACCTTTTTTCCATTTAATGCAAACCTCCACTTTCACACGTCGGATCGTAGCCGCAACCATGTATACACTAGGGAATCATGGCCGCCCCGCTTGAAAGTGAAGCTTCGCAATTTAATGGTAAAAAGGTGTAAAATAAATAAAAATATAAGGTTTTAAAGGGTGCTTATAAAATCTTGTGTGCCACTTTATATATAAATCAAGAATTGTGTACAAAAAGAAGGGGAAATATAGTGAAAATAAGGTTAGTTTGATTTTTAACTTTGATGATGAATATCACAAAAACGAAACGTTGCGGAAAAAATATTTTTTCAGATTCGTAATCAGCGCCCCAAAAAACCCCCGTATACCAAATTTGGTCAAAATCGGAGAGGAGGCAACTTTCGAGACAATTACCTTAATAACAATATGGAAAAAAAAGATCAAGGGCGCCTTTCTTTACGGCCATGGAAAGGGAATAATTATTGTCAATATGAAATATAAACACAAATACATCATTTAAAAAAAAACCTTTATTATTTTATATGAACAAATTAAATATTCCTAATTTACAAGTAAATACTTAAAATTTAAAAGCTAATACAAACTTGTCATGTTTAAGATGAGCTTTAGATCTTCGATTTGCTCAAGTAAGCTGAGCACTGTTGGTTTCGTTAATTTGAACCTTTTGAAAAATGTAAGATTATCCATTTCGTCAAAACAGTTCTTTTTAAAAATAACAGAACAATGTCCAAAAGAATAAAAAAAGGTAAATAAATCTCAAAATTGCCATAAGTAATAAAAATTCACTGTTTCTACATTTTTCTTGGAAATCTAATTTACATCGCATTTATAATATCACAATCCAAAACACCATTGTTTAAAAACTTCGTTTTTACATAATTTTTATCAAATTAATTATTTGAAACTACAAACGAAAAACAAATAAACAATAAACAAAATATTTGTCAAATGTCAACTTCAAATTACTTAAGGGATCATTAAGTACAGAAAATCCTACACTTAAAGTTAAGGGACCAGTAAGGACCAATTTCAGCTGGTGCAAGAAACATTTGAAACTTAAGGGGCAGTTAATGCTTAAGAACAACTTAAGTGTCGCAAAAAGTGTTGGTGCAACCGGCCATTAATCCCACCTAGTCTTAAAATACACCTTCGATAAGAGCGCTGACCTGAAAAAGTGTAAAATGTTTCTGAATAACAAACCTTCTGATGTCTTATGCGTCACTGTATTTGAGATTGGAAAATAGACTGCCTGAAATTGAATACAGAAGCGCGAATGGATTTTTCTTAAGAAGTAAAAAACTTATGGGAACTTAGCCACAGTTGAGAACTTTTTCTGTATTTTAATTGTGTTTTAGGTATCCCTCCGCTTAGGCTACATAGTATGCTATTTCAACTTTTCTTTAACTTTACCCTGGTAGCTATTTGTAGTATAATATGGTACGAAAACACAAAATCCAAGAAAGGAGAACGGATTAAAAGAAGATAAGAGCCAGCACGATGACGAAAAATGAAATTTTGGAAATTGTCAAAGATTTCCGGCCAAATAAAAATTTCTTAATTTCTATTTATTTTATTGAATTGTCTTTAAGGTTTATATACTGGGTGATTTTGTAAGGTATTAGATTAAGATACACCAAAAACGAATACTAAATTGTCGAAAAAAACATTTTTTCACTTTCCATGATCCGCTTGCATGAAAATTAAAAAATATTTTTAAAATTATTTAATAATAAAAAAGCACCCAAAAATAACATGTATTAAATAACAAATTAAAAAAAAAAAACACCTTTAAAAAAGAATGGTGGAGCCATAAATGTTCAAAATGACTTTTTTGCAAAAGGCATAAAAAAAGCAGGATTTTTTATAGAAATTCATTATCGTTATTGATATTTTTATGGGTTCTTATTACTATTTTTGTTGGTCAACATGCTTCATTACGGAAATGCAGGGCCGTATCTAGGTTGGCGCGCCCGGCAGGGCATAACATTTGCGCCCCTCCCCACACCGGAGGATTTGGGGAATTTGGAATACCCCCAACAAAAAAGGAGTCCGGGGGTTTTTCCCAGAAATTTTACAAAAATTAAAGTGCAAAGTTGTAGGTTAAAATTTTTGATCCGAAAATTTCGTTCCTTTAAAATACCAATTTTTGGTTAGTTGTTTAGTTGTGGTTAAAAAATGTTTATATCTGACTGAAAAGGTAAAATGTAAGTTAACTATACATTCTTGTTGGATGATTAATTAAACTAAAATATATTCTAAAATAAAACCTAGTTACAAAAATACGTGCATAGCATGCCTACAAAACTAACATTTATACTTAAAGAAATTAAATAATTTTCAATAAACAATTTGATAAAAAAAAAAATTTTATAACATGTATTTACATAACCTATTAAAAATTTTGCATGAGACATGTAGAAAAGATTTAAAAATATATATATATATATATATATATATATATATATATATATATATATATATATTATATTTATATATATATATATATATATATATATATATATATATATATATATATATAGTTTATTTGTTAATTTTCTTTGACCTTTGCCTTGATATATTGTTTATGGTTTTCCAAAAATTTTCTGGATTTTCTTGGGGATAAGGTCAGGAATATATAAACAGTTGCTTACTAAGCAATTTATGTTCAATTTATGTTTACGACGTTTCGGCCTGGAAGGGCCCATCAGGTATTAATATGTATTTTTTTTTATAAGAACAAATCAATCTCAATACAAAAATTTTTTTTGATTGAAATTTACCTTATACAATATATTAACATTTAATTTTACCTTAAAACTTAGGGGCTTTTACGAAAATATTATATATATATATATATATATATATATATATATATATATATATATATATATATATATATATATATATATTAATTTTAAAATTTTTTGGGTATAGGGTTTACCTATACCCAAGAAAACCCCACAAATAATAATTTATAAAATGGTTGAAGAAAAGTAAGATATATAAATATATATATATATATATATATATATATATATATATATATATATATATATATATATATATATATATATATATATATATATATATATAATATATATATATATATATATATATATATATATGCGCAAGGAGAGGCTCCGGGCAGCGGTAAGCCTCCGGGTGTGACGACCCCGGTTCCCAGTTGCCACAGGAGCGTGGCTTATCAGCCCCTAGCATATGCTAGAGGTAACCCCAACCGGGCTGGGATCCACTAAAGAATAGCTGTCTCAGCTGCCTGAGGCTTGAAGTTTGTGACAAGTGAGACAATTTCACACCTAGCTAAAAGACCCGCTAGTAACTGGCGAAAGCTAGAGGGCCACATCCCTCGCCCCTTACCAACCCGCATTGAGACAGCGTGGTAAGGTAGTCTCGCAACCCCTGCACGATTGACGGACAAAGAAATTGGCCCTCATTCTCCGTAGGCCCAAATGGCCCCAGAGCGGGTAGGATCCGGGAACCAGCCAGGAGGGCAGAGGGTGCTAAGAATCCGCGGAGTCTAAACCACTACCCACACAAAGCAACATCGCTATTTATAGCAACATACAATTGCCGAACACTATCAAACCAGTGTAAATTAACGGAGCTGGAGGAAGAGGCAAAAAATATCAAGTGGGACATCATAGGTCTCAGTGAAGTGAGGCGGAAAGAAGAAGAACTATTAGAGCTTGAATCAGGCAACACCTTATACTATAAAGGAACACCGACAGGAAGAACAAGTGGCGTAGGATTCTTAATCAAAAAAGAATGGAAAAACAGGGTCGTAGACATAACGGGCATCTCGGATCGAGTGGCAAGCCTAACACTTCGTATATCGAAAAGATACTGCGTACAAATTGTTCAAGTTTACGCTCCAACGATCAGTCACTCGGACGAAGAAATCGAAGAATTCTATAACGAAATAAGTCAAGCTCTAAATAACAGCAATTGCCACTTTAAATACTTAATAGGAGACTTCAATGCTAGGATAGGGAAACAACAACGGCAAGAACAACTGCTAGGGAACTTTGGAATTGGGGAACGGAATGATAGAGGAGAAAGACTTGTACAATACGCGCATCACCAGAACCTATTTATTGCTAATACATTCTTTAAAAAGAACGAAAATAGGAAATGGACATGGCAAGCACCTAATGGAGAAACGAAAAATGAAATAGATTTCATCCTGACTAACAGGCGGAACACTATAAAGGATGTAAGCGTTCTTAACAAGTTTCAAACTGGTAGTGACCATAGATTAATCAGAGCGAAAGTAGTGTTGGACACACGATTAGAAAGGCTAAAATTAGTTAGACAACCAACAACCATAGGAATAGATACTGATAATCTAAAAGAAAACTCCAGTCAGTACGAAAATCTATTAAACAACAAGCTTCACGATCAAGAATTACACTCACAACAGCTAATAGAAACGGTAATAAGCTGCGCCAAAGAGGTAGGAGGTCGAAGACAACAAAACCGACATACGAAACTTTCAAATGAGACTAAAACACTCCTAAAAAAAAGACGACAAATGAAAATACATGGTAACATACATAGAGTAGAATACACCGAACTATGTAAAACAATAAGAAAGAAAATTGCAGCAGACATTAAAAACTATAACGAAAAACTTGTACAAACTGCAATTGAAAATAGGAAAAGCTACAAGAACGCCAAGAAAGCCCTCATTATTGGAAAGAAGCAAATTATCGCTTTAACAAACAACAATGTCCGAATAACAAATAAGGAAGACATAATAAGCCTGGTAACCCAATTCTACAGTGACCTATATAAAGCCCCGGAGACATATGAACAAAAAAGATTATCCCAACTGGAAGACGACGTCCCAGAAGTTCTCGTGGAAGAAGTAGAAAATGCGCTTAAAGATATGAAAAATGGAAAAGCAGCAGGAAATGACGGAATAACAGCCGAACTGATCAAATATGCTGGTAAAAAGACTTGGAAAATACTAGCAAAAATTTACACCAGTTGCCTACAAACAAGACACATACCACAAATCTGGAATTGCGCTAACATAATACTAATCCACAAAAAAGGCAGCAAAGAGGACATCAGAAATTACAGACCAATAAGTCTACTACCAGTAATATACAAGATATTCACAAAGATCCTAAACAATAGAATACATAACATATTAGATGCTGCACAACCACGAGAACAGGCGGGATTTAGAAGTGGCTTCAGCACCATTGACCATATACACACGCTAAGGGAAATCATCAGCCGAACCAAAGAATATGAACTACCACTAGCTCTAGCGTTCATAGATTTCGAGAAAGCCTTCGACTCGATTTATCCCAAAGCAATAATAGAAGCCTTAACAAATCAGGGGATCGACAAACCTTATATAGAAACTCTTGCTAATATATATCAAGAAGCTAAAGCCAGAGTTGTAATATACAAGGAGCTAACTCCTGAATTTCCCACTAGCAAAGGAGTACGACAAGGAGACGCAATATCTCCAAAGCTGTTCACAGCAGCACTAGAGGAAATCTTCCGCAAACTGAACTGGACCACCAAGGGCCTGCAAATAGATGGAGAATACCTTAGCCATCTAAGATTCGCAGACGACATAGTTCTAATTGCCAATACCCCTGCAGAACTACAACAACAAATAAATGAACTGAATGCGGCTAGTAACGAAGTAGGTCTCAAAATGAATCTAGCAAAAACTAAAATAATGTACAACGAACTGGCAGACGAGCAAGACATTATAATAAATAACACAAATCTGGAAATAGTAGAAGAATACATATACCTGGGCCACCTAATACATAGATCAGGATCCCTACTACCAGAAATCAACCGAAGAATCAAGTTAGCATGGAGTGCATACGGAAGAAATTCAGTTATATTCAAATCCAGAATGCCACTCCTCCTAAAAAAAAAGCATTTGACCAGTGTATACTACCAGTTATGACCTATGCATGTGAGACCTGGACACTTAAAACAGATATTGCAAGAAAACTCCAGGTAGCACAACGATCAATGGAACGCAATATGCTGGGAATAACGAAAAGAGACCGCAAAAGAATAGAGTGGATACGACAAAGAACCCAGGTAATAGATGTGATCCACAGAATAAAATCTCTTAAATGGCAGTGGGCAGGACACCTGGCAAGAAGAACAGATGATAGATGGACCACCAAAATTACAACATGGTACCCACGAGGTGTTAAAAGACCTAGAAGAAGACCACACCTGAGATGGGACTATGACATAAGGAAACTCGCAGGAACAAATTGGGCCCGTATAGCCAACAATAGAGAACAATGGGCCCAGCTGAGAAACAGGTATATGGATACGTAAGGGAGGCTACACCATAATTGGAAATGGTTGAATAAAGCTGCGAATGATGATGATGATGATATATATATATATATATATATATATATATATATATATATATAT
>JAHBCN010021435.1:0-14192 GCA_019359885.1 Listronotus oregonensis | reverse complement strand
TTTTTATAAGTAAAAAAATTTTTCAAATCTGAAAAAACTTTCAAAGCAATTTTTTTTGTAGAAAAAGAAAATAGTCAATTTTTATTTTCTACGTTTCGGCTTTTTAGAATCATCATCAACTTTATTTTTTCATATGGACGCCATATTGATTTTACGTAGCCAAATAGTGCTTTTTATTCTGATTTCAACAATGTATAACATGTTATAATTTATGAGTTTATAACCTCATTTATTTAAAAAACAAATTTTTTTCTCAGTTGGCCTTGATTCCGAGAACGTCATTTTTTTTGTAAACAATAAAATATTAATATGAAAATAGATGTGAAGAGATATTTACAAAAATGGGAACTTTAATACCGTTTACAACAAAATTTTTTGCCCATATGAAAGTAAAGTGATGAATCATCATCAATTTCTTTTTCATATGGGCGCTATTGGATTTTGTCGCAGCCAAATAGTGTTTTTTTATTCTTATTTCAATGTGTAAATGTTATAGTTTAGGAGTTTATAACCTCACCCAAATTTAAAAAAAAACAAATATTTTCTCAGTTGGCCTTGATTCCGCGAATGTCATCTAGTGTCATTATCAAGTTAGTCGGGTACGTTATTAATTTTTTTTTTAACTTTGTTAAATGATTAATTATTTAAAGAAAAACTTGATATTTTGCAACGTTATTTCCAAAGCAATAGAAATGTTAATATAGCTGCGCAAACGTATTTCGACAATTTTGCTACAAGGAAGCATCCTAAACTAACATACTTTCAAAAACTGGTTACAAATTTGCTTAAATGGAAGTTTTAAAAACCACGACCTAGGGAAAGTTGAAGAAAATCGACAACGAGATGCTACAGTTAACCAACAATTTAAAGAAAATCCAACATCTTCAGCCAGGGATGTTGCATAGAGAATTCCACTCACCTAAGTTAACCATTAACCATAGGGTAGTTAGGACTATTTAAAAAATATCGTTAATATGTTGAGAAATATGGACAACATTTTAAATTTAGGTCGTTATTTTACATCTTCATATTAGTTTGTCCACTTTTCATTGTTTTTGTTTTCACTTGTTTCAATTAACTTGTTAGGTTGTTGTAACACGGTATTAACGTTATAGCTATGGTCGCGAAACCCATTTCTGTAAAATATCTGTTTAGCTTATCTATTTTGCTAATTACTAATATTTTATTGTTTACAAAAATACGTTCGCCGGAATCAAGGCCAACGGGGAAAAAATATTTTTTTTTTAAAAAAATAAATGAGGTTATAAACTCATAAATTATAACATGTTATACATTGTGAAACCAGAGTAAAAAGCACTATTTGGCTACGAAAAAATCCAATATGGCGTCCATATAAAAAAAATAAAGTTGATGATGATTCTAAAAAGCCGAAACGTAGAAAATAAAATTTACTACTTGGTCACATTCTAAAAAAAAAAGTTGCTCCGAAGAAGTTTTTACAGTTTTAAAAAATTTTCACTTAAAAAAAAAAATATGACCGTTTTTTCGAAAATGCATGTTTCAGGTTTTTTCAAAATTTCTAAAAAACCTGAATAGATAGAACCATGTAGTCAACGGGATAAAAAATTTTAATATAATTGTCCAAAAAAATTTCCCCCTTTAACCGATTTTCTATCTATCGTTTTCCAAGATCCCCATACATTCCCCCCCAATTTGGGACACACGTATATATATACAATATATAAATAAATATATAAATTTTCATTTAAATTTAATGTCCTAGTTTCCTTCTATAAAACACATTCAGCTAAAACTAAATTTAAAGCAAAATCAGATTTTAGATAGAAACAGACGGAATAGTTAACTAAAGACTAATACACTCGTATTCCTGTATTTCAAAACATATTCGGATTCGTGCCATTTTACATTTGCTTGTTGTTGTTTCCTTTCTACTTGACTTAAATGACTTATCTTATTTTATTGATGTGATACGTTGTTTCTCCTCTGTTGTTTGTTATATAGGTTATATATACAATACATAGAAAGAGCAGGCAAAATTACATTTGCTATAAACAATATCTACAGAAACAGAATGACGTAGCTCGCTTTGGAGACCTAAAAACCGAGCTTTGGTCGATAACGTCTAAGCTGGAAAAAAGACAATGTAGAAAGTTAAATTCTTGTTTTAAAATTTCATTTTAAGTTAAAGTTTAGTTATAATACAGTGTGTCCCAGATTCGGACATGTATTGCTATTTTGTTTAGTAGGTATGTAAGAAGGATTTAAGATTGAGTTTGATTGTGCAGTTGACTTTTTTTTTATTTATTTGGAAAAATATTTATATAATAAATATATATTTATATATAGTTATTAAAAAACCTTACATATAGTATACTGTGGGAGTCAAAAAATAATTATATTAAAACTTAAAATTTAATAAGCCATATTACTATTTTATTAATATATTTAAAAACCTTAAATAAATTACATAGGTTTTTTGTAAAACATTCTGTGCATTATTTTTACATATATTCATTGCTTTATAAGATGTATCTACTTATATATTAAAAAAAACAATCATACATAGCAAAAATTTCAAAACTATTTTAAATATTAACTATAATTTTTTTTTTTCTATACATCTTGTATATTTAAAATATATATTTAAATAAACTATAGAACCATATATACCCTTGAGTAAATTTTAGTTTTTTTTTTAAATAGGTAAATAAGGTTTGCTACAATGATTTGAAAATCGTAACCAAAACCCCTGAATAAAATGTTTCAACCATATTCTTTGTTTTTTAAGTATTTTCTATTTTTATACCACCATTTTGGATCCGCCAATATATTTAGATTTAAAATTTTTCAAATTTCGACTTCATATTCGTGATTGGTGACTACGAAAACCCCTGCGTAAAATGTTTCATCTAGATTCTCCGTATTTTTAGTGTTTTTCACTTTTGATACGCGCCATTTTGGATCCGCCATCTTGGATTAGTCATCTTGGATTTTAATTTTTTTACATTTTGACCTCAGATTCGTGATAAGTGACCACGAAAACCCCTGAGTAAATTGTTTCATCCATGTTCCCAGTATTTTAAGTGTTTTTCTATTTTGATACCCGCCTTTTGGGTTCCGCCATCTTGGATTTAGAGTTTTTCGAATTTCGACCTCATATTCATGATTGGTGATCCCGAGAACTCCTGAGTAACAATACTTAGGCCTAAATATCGAGTACAAATATATTTTATCCAAAAACTCAAAATTTCAGTGAGAACGTCGCCGAGGGGAATCTCCTTAGTGTCGGCCAAAGAAATCCAAATCCACCTCGCCCAGTATGGATCTTCTCTTGGACGAGAGTGCAGGGCAGTCACAAAGGATGTGCTCCACCGTCTCGTCTTCCTGTTCACAACCTCTACACAAAGGTGTGTTATTTATACCCATTCTAAAGAGGTGTTTCCGTAGTTGACAATGTCTAGTAAGAAAGCCCGTGATTAGACGAAGGCTTCGCCCTAGGCTTTGCCAAGTAATGTTTAGCTGTATCTCTGTCAGGATAGTTCAATAACTCCCTGGAAAAGTTACAGTTTACTGTTTCATCCCATCGTGTTGTAAACTGCTGATGAAAGTGTTTTTTAATTAGGTCCCTCATCGTAGACCCTGTCAGACCTTTGAAAGGTTCGGGTCCAAAGGATTTGTTCCGGCAACTTCCTGGCCAATGAGTCAGCGATGCGGTTGCCTTTGGAGTGAGCGTGTCCTTTGATCCAGCAGAGAGTGACCACATTCATGCTGGAAGCGTCCACAAGGGCATGGTGACATTCTAGTACCAGACCCGAGGTGTAGCGTGGTCTCCTTAGGGCTAGTAGTGTCTGTCTGCAATCCGTATGAATAAGCATAACTTTACCAGTAATGTTTCTACTGCTTATTTCTTTTGCAGATATGGTAATGCCTGTGAGCTCAGTTTGGAGCACGCTGGCCAACTCACCCATAGCCCATTTAATGTTTAAGTTAAGAAATCTAGAATAAATTCCACATCCCGTACCTTCTTTTGTTTTCAAACCGTCTGTGTAGATATTAATTATACTTGCCACGTTTGAGTTCGATTCTCCTTTCACGTCAATTTTGTCGGGTTTGTTAAAAACAAAACATGACGCAATAGAGTCTACTTTGGCCTGCAGCAGTGAAAGCGATCCCATCGCCTCACTCCACAAACGACCCCTCTGTGCGCCAAGTCCTACGTCGGGCATTATACCAAGGGGTGTGAGGTTTAGGATTACCTCCATGGCCCTAGTTGGTGTTGTTCTCATGGCTCCGGTGGTGTTATCCGGATAGCTTAGCAGTATTTTTGTTGCAGTTCGTAGTTTCATCCCCTTTTCCTTTGAAGTGATAAATGCTTTTCCAATTTATGAATTCCATCCCCAAAGTAATAATTAATTAAACTATAAAATGGATTAAAAAAATGCAATAAACAAAGAAATGCTTCTAGTATGTTTTTATCCAAAATAATCGCCCCGAAGTCTTTTATAATTTAAATATTATTTCATACTTTTACCAGCTTAAAAACGAATGCTGTACCCTTTAAAGTCAAGTTAATTGGCTTTATGAGAGGCATAACGGCTTTTAAGAATGCAAAACTTGTTCTTCAATAATGCAAATTGGTGCTTTCGAGGCATGAAAGACTCATAAAAGTGCAGCAAATATTAGAAATTATTTTGGAGTGTAGGTATTAATTTTTAAGTTCATAAAGAAAAATAATAAACTCAATCCTGTGTAATAGCCATCATTATGTGGTCAGCTTAATTTAGTGCTTTTATTATCAATATTATTTCGTGCCACAGTTATTTATTTACTGTGTTTATTTAAACCTAATGGAAATGGTAGTATTTATTTTACACAATAGCAATTTCTCTAGTTTCTGAGTTACGTAATAAAAATAATGAACACACAACATATTTTTTATCTGCATAAAAATATTGTAATTGAAATTTTCAACTTAAAGGATTCGTACAAAATAATTAATTTTTAAAGTTTAAATATTTTTGCCTTTCAAAGAATGTTACTATTAAATAGATGGATACTTTATTGTACAGGGGCTTTGATTATATTTACGTGGCTTCTGAAGCCTTTATTTTTGAAGACAGAAAAAAATGTTTTATATAAAAATTGTAGGTATTTTTTCATATTATCTTTTAAAATAAAGTAAAAAAATATCGCAATAAAATAATGAAAAATATAAGCACCTTCAACTTTTTTAAATAGAGCACCCTGAATATTATACGCTACAATAAAAGATCTTTTTTTTCTGATTTCAAATATATATACATTGATGATATTTGAATGAACCACTTTTAAGATATTTAAGCTTAAAATATAAATAAATTGAAAAAAAATCATATTAGTATCGTTAAAGCTAATGAAAACAATAAAATTGTTTTAATAAATTTTGACATTTTGTAAAAAGTTAAAATTTATCTTTTTCAAAAATTTTGTAGGTATGGGCTTTAAAAAACAAAAAACTTATTTCTCTTTTTTAGGAAAATAATGGCGCGGAAAGGGAATATTTTTTAATATCCAAAAGTTTACATGAACTATTAAAAAAAGTAAGAAATTTATTGAAAAAAAAGTTTAAAATAAGCAAAAATCCCTAAACCAAAAACCCCCTTTTTTTCAATTTTTTAAATACATCATTTTAAAATTTTAGAAAAGGTACAAGGATTGGCATTTTAAATAAACAATAAATCTAACAGCTCTTTTCCAAGACAAACACGCTATTAAACAGGAAATGAGCGCAAGAACCCCAAAAGCATACCCCATATCGGAGATGTGACTCAACGAGGGCATAGTACACGTTTGGGGAGCACAGGTTTTAATTCTGGAAACGACTTTAACAGCATAAAAATTAGATATTTTTTTATTAAGTTGTAAAATGTGCTGTTCAAATTTAAAACTTATCATCGATGTATAGGCCCAGAAATTTATTTACGCAGGATTACTTTTTGGGTTTTTTTTCTTAGTTGCACATCCCTAAGCCTGCACCCAAAGTTAATCATGTTTGTCTTAGACACATTGGGGTTGGGAAATTGGCGTCACACCAGTCTTTAATCTTAATTAAATCTGTCTCAATGCTCTGCTTCAATTCACCCTCATCACGGCCGTGCCACAGAATGGTTGTGTCGTCAGCAAACATAGTAAACTCACCCGATATGGGTAATCTGGCAAGATCATGATATAAATTAAGAATAGCAGAGGACCTAAAACAGACCCCTGTGGAACACCCGTTGTTATTTTCATATATTCAGACTGACTGTTATTGAACAAGACACACTGATAACGATCCGAGAGGTAAGAAGAAAACCATTCCCAAGATTTTCCTCTAAATCCATAGACTTCAAGCTTGCTCAGCAGTACTATGTGATCTACACAGTCAAAAGCTTTAGTAGATCACAGAATACAGCCGAAGCAACCTCTCCATCATTTAGGCTCAGATGGTGTAAGAAAAAAAAACACTGCATCACAGGTATTTGTGTCTTCCAGAAAAACCCCAACTGGGCAAGAGA
Source organism: Listronotus oregonensis (assembly GCA_019359885.1). Taxonomy (NCBI): domain Eukaryota; kingdom Metazoa; phylum Arthropoda; class Insecta; order Coleoptera; family Curculionidae; genus Listronotus; species Listronotus oregonensis. Next base: position 7,674 of record JAHBCN010021435.1, on the reverse strand, counting down.
AAGTAAACGATATCTAGTCAAAAAACCAATCACACGCTTCCTTACAAGTTTTTCTATAATTTTTGCGAGTGTTATGAGTAATGAAATCGGTCGAAAACAGGAGGCCTCCCCAGTATCTCCTCCTTTAAAAAGTGGAATTACTGTTGCCAATTTTAAAAAAAGATGGAAATATTCCTACAGAAAACGACCAATTTATAGCCTCCACTAAAGCTTCTAGTGCCGAAACTGGAAGGTGCAAAAATATTTTAATTGAAATATGATCCCAACCGGAAGCATTTTTATTTTTGATTTCAGCAAAAACACCCATAATTTCTTCTATGTTTGTGGGATAAAGATAAAAGGTCTCCCGCACTGAAACTCCATCAAGAAAGTATAGAGCGTCATATTTTTGTATAATTTGGCCAGACAGATTAGACGCCACAGTACAATAAAACGAATTGAAATCAGATGGGCTGATTCCAATGAAATGCTTTCTTTATCTATGATGTTAGCTCTTTAAATTTAGTTATCTTAAGGGGCATTTTTCGTGGCACGTTTATATGAACTTTTTTTATATTTTGGAAAGTACAGTGAGTCTTAGAAATATTGCCCACTATTTTCGGGATAACCTGTATATATGTTGGCGTCGAACACTGGAATCCGTTATTTGCTGAAATGACTAGTCAGTACATATACTGCACGCAAACAGCATTAAAAACCTTATAATTTCAGTGGTATTTCTTTTTATTCAAATAAGGTTTTTACACTGTTTGCCGGCAATACATGTACTAACTAGTTATCTCAGGCAATGAAGGATTTTAGCGTTTATAACCTTTGTAATAAAATAACTTAATATTTTTTACTTTTTTGCGCCAAAATCATATTTTTACATGTGATTAATTTTTTTTTATATATTTATACATGCTATATTTTTCCTTTCACTTAACCCAGTTTCGTTTTTCGATTTCCACACACCTAAATTTACAATAAAGCCCTTTCGCTTTTTTTATTAAAGATGTTTATCAATTTTGCTCCAAATCGAAAGTGTTTTCAATTTTTCATTGCTTTTTGCGGTGCTGAGCTTTTACTCGTATACTATCTCGAATCTTTCGTTCTTGGGTCATAATATTTTTATGTCTTTTCAACTGAGATTTCGTTGTCGCGTATGCGTCGAATTGAACTTGTGGTTTTAGGTGTGTTGTACGGCATCACTTTTGTTTTATTTGTGAATTAAAAAGTTGGTTTGTTAATAATATAAACAAGATTATTTTTTTAAATCTAAAATATTAACTTAAAATTATTTGGTGTCGTTGATAGCAAATGATATTGTTGATATTGTAATTTAGGGTAGTTCACTGGCGACAGTCGTAGACAAAAGTATCGCCTTATATAAGTAAAGGGGCCCCCCCCCAAAATCAAATCGTGATTGGGATAACATTTTTTCTTTTCATTCCATGTTTCCCAACAACTCCCCATCACTTTAACAAAAAAGGATTGTTAATGGGCGTTATTTTTGACTAGACCTGTACCGTTGGATCATTATATTTTTTTTTTTGTGTGCAAAATTTTTAATGAAACCAAAAAATTGCCTGTTCCCCAAGAGATCGAATACCTTTACCAAAAATTAGAGGTTTTAATGCTCAAAAAATATTATTTGGGGGAAAACTATAAAAACATGAGGCGTTTTTATTCGAATATTTCATATTTTACCCCTTTTTTGGCTCACCTGGTCCAAAAAAACCCCATAAGGCGATTACGTAAAAAAAAATAAAATAGTGTACAGGGTGTCCCAAACGGACGCGTTCTTATGGAAAAAAACCCCCTTTTTTGAAGGGGTAAAAAATTAACCAGGTGTCCCGGGGCTCAAATTTAATGAAAAAAAATACTGGCGTAAAAAAAATTTGCTATCTTTAAGTTTGGCCACTAGAGGGGTTTTAATTTCGTCGTTTTTTAAATGCCCCATAACTTTCTTATTAAAAAAGATAATTAAATAAAAACTTTCTTAAGGCACTTTTTTTTAGAATTCATTGCATAGGCAGATTTTTTACAGGGCGTTTAGATTTTCGTGCACCACCCCAAAATTAATTTTTTTTATGGACCACCCTACATATTATAAGATTTTTGAAAAGCTGATAAAATTTTCTAAATTTTGATGTATCACTTGTTATGTTTATCTTAAAAACCATTAGCAGTATTACGATTTAAAAATTAAAATTATGTGCCTACAGAAATCAACATTGCCATGACTAATATAATGACATAGGATGCTAACATGTTATGATTAAAGCCACATATTTAAAGTTGCTACGTAAAAAAGCAGTAGGCCGTGCATATGATTTTTTGTTTTAATATTTTAACAGCTTCTGAATAGTTGAGAATTGACAGTGGTACTTGATATTGTTAAATATTTTGGTATTTTTAGTAGAAAAAAAGTAATTTAAATAAGTTTTTAAGAAAGGTTTTTGAAAAGTGTTAAAAAATGTATGAAAATTTTGAAAAGTTCAACATGCTTGAATGTTACATAGAAAGCAACAAAGATGCTCAGGCGGCAAGAAACTTGTATTTTCAAAGATATCCCGAACGGCAGCAACCATCCAGGGATGTATTTGCAAGACTTGCCCATAATCTTCAAAATTTTGGCTCTTTTAACAAACCCAGAGCAAATTATGCTCAAAAACAAAAAATTCAAAACGAAAATGAAGTAAAAACTCTAACCGTATTGGGCACTTTATATGAAAATAATGGTACAACTTCCACAAGAAAACTTGAAGCAGAGACTGGCATATCCAGAAGCAAAACCACAGGATTTTGAAAAAAAAAACAAATTTAAGCCTTATCGAACCCGCAAAATCCATCATCTTCTCCCTGGGGATTTTGATCGAAGAACTCGTTTTTGTGAGTGGTTTTTAAATAAAATACAAAATGAACCAAATTTTGCTTTAAATTGTATTTGGTCTGACGAGGCTTCGATTAGTAGTGCGGGCATATTTAATCGGTTTAATGATTACACTTGGTCCCAAGAAAATCCCCATGCGACTGTCCAAAACAGACAACAAGGAAGATTTAGCATCAATGTGTGCGTGGGAATTTTTAGAGGACAATTCATTGGACCCTACATTTATAATGAACCGCTGAATTCTAGACAATATTTGGATATTTTAAGGGACCAGGTTGAACCATTCTTGGAAGAATGGTTCAACCTGGCCCATACAATGGCCTGCCAGGTCACCGGACCTGACTCCCTTAGATTTTTTTCTTTGGGGTAGAATTAGAGACCTTCCTTATAAAAACAATAATTTTAATAGCCGGAAAGAATTAGAAAGGGCGTTGCCAGGTGCGTTTAACCGAGTTCAAAATATAAAACTTATTAATGCAGTTAATGCTGTTAAAAAAAGATGTAGAATTTGCGTACAACAAATGGGAGACAATTTAAACATTTGTTAACATAATTTTATTTTATTTTTGTTTATTTATTATCGTTAATTAAATTCCATAAAATTTTATATTAGGATTAGGTAGAGTTATGTTTTTTTGTTAATATTGTTGGTTTGTTGTTGTTGTCGTTTGTGTTTTAGATAATTATTAATTTAATATATTACCTATGAGTAATTTTATCATAAAACTTTAGATCTGTTGTTTTAATCATAACATGTTAGCATCCTATGTCATCTTATTAGTCATGGCAATGTTGATTTCTGTAGGCACATTATTTTAATTTTTAAATCGAAATACTGCTAATGGTTTTTAAGATAAACATAACAAGTGATACATCAAAATTTAGGAAATTTTACCAGCTTTCCCAAAATCTTATAATATATAGGGTGGTACATATAAAAAAATGATATTGGGGTGGTGCACGAAAATCTAAACGCCCTGTAAAAAATCGCAATGAATTCTACGAAAAAAGTGCCTTAAGAAAGTTTTTACCAAAATTAATTATCTTTATTAATAAGAAAGTTATGGGGCATTTAAAAAATCGACGAAATTCGAGAAACGCCCTCTAGTAGCCAAACGATAAGAGATAGCAAAGTTTTGTTAGCGCCAGTAGTTTTCTCATTAAATTTGAGCTCCGGACACCTTGGTCAATTTTTTTCTATCCCTTCAAATAAGGGTTGTTCCCATAAGAACGCGTCCAGTTTGGGACACCCTGTACACTATTTCTTAGTAACAAACAGACCTATGTAAACTTTCAAAAATCAATATATTTTTTAATAAAACGAACAAAAAATTCAGGTTTTTTAAAATTTTCTAATACTTAGATTTATATTGCGTTAGTTTTAAAAAATACGTAACAACCGTTTTCGAAATATTCTAAAATAAATGAATGGCTTTTATACATGACATAAAACATAATAGGAGCATTTTTTATTTATTTATTTATTAATTTTTGTTAATAAGACTTATAAAATATTAATATCGTCAAATCTTTCAAATCTACAAAGTATTCAAAACCTAAAACCACAAACCACAAACTACAGATAAAAAAACAGTAATGCTTGTTTTTCTAACAATATTAACTAACATTTACAAAATAAGTGTACTAGAATAAAAAAAATAATAACACAACCACAATTAAAAACACCGTAAAATGAGACTAGGTAGTATGTGTTCTGAGTTTAAAATCACATAAAAATATTAATATTAAAAGCAGGAGCTCAGATTCGTTACAATACACACCGCGACAAACTTAAGAAATCATTGACACTATAAGAACAGTCATCGAAAAGATAGCACAGCAGTAATTTTTTAAACTTCCTAGGTAAATTTTTTCTCTCTTGTTGTCTCATAATTATGAACCGTTAATGCCGCGTGAAATTTATATCTGAAGCATTTAACAAACATCGCTGTCTTCATAAATAAAATAGATGGTAAAGTTAAGACCCTCTTACTCACAAAGACCTTCCTGCGTGAGTCCAAGGGGCCCATTAAAAATATCTTACCGATTAATCCTTTTTTGAAGAATAAAAATACGTGTTACCTCAGTAGCCTCATCGCAGTCAAGAATCATATATTTTTGGTGGCTGTTAACAAGAACATAGTAAACATTTAAAAGCTGCTTATTAGATAGAACATTTTTTACATTAGGTATAGCAAAATAGGCTGAGTTGAGTTTTCCCGCTACATAATTAATATGGTTGACCACGAGAGCTCACTGTCTACATACAAGCCCAGAAACCGACAATGTGTAGCCCTCTCTTTCTCAGTGCCCTTCATCTTAAGAGCAAAATGTGGTACATGGCACTTTTTATAAAACACTAGATAGGTTTTGACTTTATTGACAATAAGTCTGTTACCTATACACCAAGTACAGAAGCCCTTTATTATTTGGTTAGCCCATCTGATGAGAGAGTCCACTAAGGGATCTGCGATTAGTATAGACGTATCATTTGCATATAGAATTACAGATGCATTTTCTTTCAAATAAAGAAATTGGTCCAGATCGTTTTAGATAGAAGGAACATCAAGGGAAATAAAACGCTACCCTGTGGAACAATATGTTTTTGTTCCTTAATTTCAGAGGATACCTAAACTATTTTGACCCGAATTCTTCTATTCTTAGAAAGTAAATATAAAAAATTATTAATACCACCTTTATACAGACAGGTCCAGTGTAGTAGAAACATAGACAGGGAACTGATAAATTTACTACTGTCCGCTGCGATCGATAAAGCATCGGCATTAACCGAACGAGATATCAGTTTGTAATATGCTTTCGGATGGGTGTGTTGTATGGTTTAAGGTGCGCTTAAAAATTACGAAAAATAAATTTATGTGGCCTAATCTCTTGAGAAAAAAGTTGATACTTAATACCGTTATTTATTAATAGGGAATTAAATACCAACAGCTTTATTTATCAGTTCATTAATTGCCAAAGCAAAATAAAAAGTAAGTTCTCTAAACTCAAAACTCATTTCTAAAATTAAAATAGTACGCAATGAAAAACTAAATAATTATAAACATAAAAAATACTCTAAAATGAAATTATAATAAATATTCAAACAAACCTCCTTCTTGCCCAAGGCAATATCCCAAACGATCGTAAAAACCCCGTCTAACGTTTGTAGGCATATTAGGGCTGATAGTTTAAAAAGCTTCTTCGATTTTTATTCGAAGTTCTTCTAAATTATTAGCCATATCATGACCATACACCTTATTTTTTAAATAACCCCACAAAAAGAAATCATTAGGAGCAAGGTCTGGTGATCTCGCGGGCCACAAAATGGTTCCACGTTCACTAATCAAATGGTAAGAAAACGTAATGTTCAAATATTTTTGAACAGTACGTCCATTGTGAGCGGGACAACCATCTTGCTGAAACCAGATATTACCAAATCTTACTCCTAATAATTAGCGGATTGCCGATACAATTTTTGTTGAACAGATCCAAATAAATTGCTGCAGTTAAAAGCTTCAATAAAAAATGGTCCAATAAGGTGTTCTCCCACCATACCAGCCTAAACATTCAATTTTTGAGGATACTGGGTTCAACTTCAAAATCCTGTGTAGGTTTTCACGAGACCAATATCGAACTTGAGTTGGAAAAAATTAAATGTTCGGGATTTAAAAAATCGGGAAAAAAATCCAAATTTTATGTGTTTTGGCCTGTAGAACGAAACCATTTTAAGAAATCTTTTAACTGTAGTAGGCGATGAATCTGTTACCTCAGCAAGTTGTCTACTGGTTACAGTGGATTTTTTTCAGGAGTAACACAAATTAAAAGCCTCTTTTAATTCCCGTTCTTCATTTACGAGTTCCCCTTTTTTTTTGTTTTTGGGAGACACACCCGTGGGTCTTAAAATTTTGGATAATTCTAAAAATTGTTTTCAGACATGGTATAGGTCTGTTTTCAAATGCTTCGGGAAAAGATTCATGAATTTGTGGATATATTTTCCTTGGAAATACCATTTTACAATATAGAACCTTTTCACGAAGTTCGTAAACGTCCATTATTATTTATTTTTAGTGAAGAAACGACTTTCTAAGAGAACTTACCACGTATTTGCAATGCCTGCGGCTGCAAGAAAGCAAATAATATTTAAATTCAAAATTAAATCTTCAAAAACATTCCACACTTTTATCGCATCGTTTTTGCGAGTTTTGTTTCTCTAGCTCGAGTCAGGCGAATGTAAGTCAATTCGCCTAAGTTTTTCCTATGTTTCTACTACAGTGGACCTGTCTGTATATAAATTATAAAAAAAAAATGTATTTTGTGTACAGAAGTTCATTCAGTGTAAATAAAAACAAATACTTGAAATATAAGGCAGCTGTCCTTTATGTGTTTTGTACCTGATGTAGAGATGTTCTTAATTTTTTTGATCCGGGTAATTTATTAAATTAAAAGCAACATTTTATTCTTTTTGAACAAAAAGGAATAAACTACAAGCCAGAAATTTTTTCATCAGTCCAGCACACCAACCTTAAAAAATAAGTCACTAACAAACAGTACAAAACATTTATTTACATATTTAATTTTCCATTTAAAATATCCCGAAGGTCTTGACATTTTTTCATAATAATTTTTAAGTAAAATTGATTCCATCGAGCAATCTTTGTAAAGTTCAAACTCATCATATTCCGATAGGCAGTTATCGACGTCATTATTTGCAAACTTTATTTCCATACTAAACACCGATGACTTTTCCATTGTACTATTTCCACTGATTTCTCCATTGGTAACCACAGTTTTAACGATAT